>JAJIBD010024730.1:0-129003 GCA_021461705.1 Cryptotis parvus | reverse complement strand
TTTGGGTTGTTTGTTCACATGGCTTAAATTTTTTTAGAGAATGGATTGCTGATCATCACTGTTCTCGCTTCAGGCCCTCTCCCAAAAGGACTGTTTTAAATTCTCAGTAGAATTCAATGACCACAGAACATTACTCTTAGGGAGATTCGCAGGGTTGGTTCTGAGGGACTTGGAGTCCCTGAAAGAGGCAAATAGACCTGCATTAGAGATGAGGTCAAATGTAGCCATTTTCTGGGAGAATCAGCTAGGCTCAAAGTATGTGTAAGTGAATGATCAAATTCTAACTGAACTCCTTTCTTAATTTGATAAAATACTTGAATTATGATGTACAGTTTTGCACTGCTTTCAATAGGAAGGCTTCATGCATACATTTCAACATCAAACCCATCACCATATTGCCCATTTCCCTCTATTCTAGGGTACCCCTCACCCCCACCTTCCCTTGGTTCCACCATCCCTCTCTCTGAGTCTCACTGCTTTGTTCTGTAAAAGTAGATGTTCGATTCTTTTGTTTTGGTTTATTTGTTGTTCATATGCTGTTTTTTTCTTCTTCTTTTTTTTTTTTTTGGCTTTTTGGGTCACACCCGGCAATGCTCAGGGGTTTCTCCTGGCTCTGCACTCAGGAATTACTCCTGGCGGTGCTTGGGGGACCATATAGGGTGCCGGGGATCGAAACCCTGGCCGGCATGGGCCGGCGCAAAAGGCAAACGCCCTACCCTTTGGGCTATCGCTTCGGCCCCATATGCTGCTTTTTTAATGCTACATATGGAAGATCATTCTGTGTTTGTCTCTCTCCAACTAATCCAGTTCTAGACTAACTGAATTCAGCAGGATCCCTCCAATTCCATCCATGTAGTGATCGCATGATTTTTGTGTTTTGTTTTCTCTTTTTTGTAGCTAAATAGTGTTTTGTGGAGAGAATATCTCATAAAACACAATGAAAACCCAACTCTGTATTTAATACTATGACCTCTTTCATTAGCCTTCTCCAATTCTTCTCCCTAGTAGGTCACATACTTGCCTTGGAGCTCTCACTTGAAGAAGATTCTTCACCTTTTGGTGGATTAACTTCAGCATGAGAGACTTCAGTGATAACTGTGCAGGACTGAATGACTCCCTAATGAATTCTGAGCAAAACCAAACGAAAAACACTCTTTTGAGACAAAAATAAAAGAAGGTAAAGGAATGATGGCAGGATGCCAAATGCCTCCTTTCCTTCATTTGAAACAATGGCATGTAGTCAAGTGGTAACTCTCAATCAAGTGGACATGTGTGCAGAGGTGTTGTTGATGGAGTTGAATTATGCCTTAGTGTCCTCTCTGGCCAGACAGCAAGGTGGTGAAAGGGAGGAGGGGTGAGCAGTGTTGGCTTGCTCTTGTAAGAGCTCAAGCAAGATTGGAGAAAGCAGATCATTTCCATGGAAATGAGCTGCTCCAATTCTATCAAGAAAACACTCAATAGTATCTGTGAAGGAGGTCAGTGCTGCCTTATGTCTTTCTGGGCTGGCATTGGTAGCATCTGCTTGTGAGGATCTTCAGAAATCTGAGAAATTAAAACAAACAGAAACAATGGAGTATACATGAAATCCCAAACACGTGTTAGTAGAAGTACCAGTACAATTACGATGATGAAACATTATCATTTGGTCAAATCAATATTATAAGGATCAATAGAAAATGTTGGAATGATAAGTGTAGTTTGAGGCATGCTGACCTACAGCTACTGCCTGCCAGCTGGGAGAGGGAATTCCCCAAATTTAGCCTGTTCTCATTGTGCACTTAAATTTTCTTTATGAGGAGGAAGCTTGTGTTGGAGAATTTTTAAAGTTAAAGAAGGTCAGTGTACCTAGAGAGAGAGAAATTCAACCAATAAATAACCTTTTAGCTCTGCAGTTCTATACAAAACAAAGTCAACATGAAAACTAGGCTGAAATACAACACATTGCCAAAAAGCCTTACCCCTCAGCTAGTTAAAAAGTAGTAATAAACCAGCAACTACCTTTCACTTAAAAATGATTATTATTATCATTATTTTTAACTCCCTTACCACCATCCCCCCTTAGTCTGTTGGAGGTACTAGATCTAATCTAGGAGAGGAGTTCAGGCAGGTTTGAGCTGATCTGTGTGGGAGAGTGAGTCAAATTACAAGGTAGAGAAGTTCAGGGAGCAGTTTGGATTCCAGGAAGTAGGAAGAAGATTTATAAAAACAAAATAGAGACATGAAAAAAATACAGTGACTGAGAAGCTGCAGGTATTTCTCAGTGTGATTAAAATAAAATGGGTGGAATTCTATCAAGGAAACTAAGTCAGAGCAATAGAAAGGGGCTATTTCATTAAGGGTCTAGAATATTTAAATTCTTTTGCTTTTTTGTGTAAGCTTTATTGAGCTGTACTTTACATAGAATGAAATGCACCCATTTTCAGTTGCACAGTCGAATAAGTTTTGACAGACACATATGTGAACATAGTTTGCTCCTGGTGGTGTTCAGGGGATGAAACGACATTCAGGGGATTCAGCAGCGCTTGGCTGCTTGCAGAGGAGTGTTTTCACTCCTGTTCTCTCTCTCCAGCTCCAGTTTTTGTTTTGAAAGGAATGCTTAAGTGAAACTGAGGGCAATAAATTCTGTGTTTAGTTTTTGTTAATTTTATTGTTGAAAAAATAATCTATGATGCTTAAATACCACATCTGATTAGTTGTTTCATTGCTGTGGGTAGGTAACATAAAATATTTCCTTATTGACCATAACTCTGCAACTCTGGATAAGTTTTGTTTCTGCAACTCAGATCCTTAATTTGAAATTTATTTTAATGTAGACAAAACTCACAACTGTTGATACATTTTAGAGTTAAAATTGATTAAATAATATTCAATATTATCTGATCTATGATAAATATCTAAATATTTATTATAAGGAGTCAAAATGTCACTTGGCAGAGAAAGACAATGGTATTTAAGAACATTGACACAGAAGCTTGTCTTAAGGAATTAAACAGCAGATGTCTTCTCAGAGTGGGGTCCAATATTAAATTTGGAGCACCAATATTTGAATCAATAAGTATAAAAATCATTTTTATGTGAAAATTGTGGTATCTCATCAGAGATTGTTAAGTGTCAGGGAACGCCGCGGGGTCCCCGACAGTGTCCGGACAGAGGTTGTCTTCTACCTCCGAGGACGCGGGAGAACAGATGAAAACTCACGAGTCCGTGCAGTTCCAAAAAATGGCTTTTAATAGTACAAAAGCTCTTCCACAGCACTAGAAGATGGAGCAAAAGGCCAAAGAGCAAAAGACCAAAGCCAAAAGCCAAAGCCGCAGGGAGCCAAAAGCTGAAGGCTGAGGAACCAAAAGGCAAAAGGTGAAAGGGTGAAGGGGCCTCAAGTCAGCCCCTTATATACACCAAAGTAATCCAATCGGGAGGTTGTCATGCCAACAAAGAACCCTAAACAGAGTGTAGTGCCACACCCTATTGTAGGTATAAACAAAGGTTACACCAAGGACTAATCCCGAGATTATCTCTTATGTAAAACACTGGAGAGAGAGGGGGCTGATATAAAGTAATACATCTTAACTTCATGAGCTTCATGTAATCTAAATGGTACCCACAAGGTCCTTCTTATTATCTGCACCAGGGTGATTCTGAGTATCTTGTTCTCATGTACTGAAAAGGGTCATACTCGCCTGCTTAGAGCAAACTAGTATGATCCTTCCTATAGTCTTCCTTTAGTCTCAGCGTAGCCAGGGTGGTAGTCTCCTGGTAAATTCTAACTGTCCCACGTTGGGTGCAGTGGGTATAAAGAGGAGCTGTGCCCAATCTAGAAAACATAGAAGTCTTAGTAGATGTATAAGTCAGAAGTTATTCAATCAAGGTGACTTCTGTAACTGCCACACCCTCTAGCAGTGTTTACATAGAAGAGAGATCTCATTATAATGAACCTTGGCTTAAATAAGATTAATCTGGGAGTGAGCAAAACAACAAAACTCCCAGATTAGCTAAACATGTCCTCCAACAGTTAAGTACTTGTCTAAGAATCTACTAAACTGTTGCTAGTTGAGCTTTCTGTTTTTTGTTGAGTATAGTTGGCTTCCATGCTAATTTCCCATCTAATTTGGTGTGCTCCTATTAGAATTTCAGTATTGAGGAATTAGGAGGCATCCAGAGACTTCGAGATCTACAGTCTATGCCAACGAGTTGACATGGTGGCAGCTGTGTGAGGAGAAGGTGGCTGCCAAGGCTTCCTGAAGCATGGGGGGGGTGTGTTGTGGTGGGAGGAGGCTGCCCACCACTACTCTGAGAAGACACCAGAGTTTTCAGCCTGGGTCCTGAGATTGTTTGTACCTGAAATTATTTGCAGTTTGGCATCTATGCAAGATTACTAGCGAAGTGTGGAGCCGAACCTTGGTGTGGCTGCAGCAGTGGGGTACAGGTATGGCTGGCTGGTTTCTTCGGCAGGGCCTGTGCTTGGTCAGCCGCCCTTCTGAGGGAGTCCCAGAGTTTCCAGCTGTGGAGATCAATGTTTTTATGAATTTTAGCTGCTAGTCTTGTCTTTCGTCAGAAATCAAGTAGTGATTCGGTCGAGCAGAATTGGTGGGTGAATCAACACGGCAGCAGCTATGGGGGGGTGGGTGTGGCTGCCTGGGCTTCTGGAAGCATGGAGGTGGGGGGCACTTCCCACACCCACTCTGAGAAGACATCTCTGTTTAGCTCCTTAAGGCAAACTTCTGTGTAGATGTTCTTAAATGCCTTCAGGCTTTCTCTGCCAAGTGACATTTTCACTCCCTAAGTTTCTGGTTAACCAGAGTATTTGATTAGTTATTTATCATAGATCAGAAAAGGGAAGGTCAAAAGGCCAGAGAGATAGTACAGATAGTACAGGGTAGGTGGTTGCTTGGCCTGCTTCTGACCCAGGTTTGATCCTTGGTATCCTATATGGTCTCCCCAGCCCCACCAGGAGAGCTCTCTAAGCACAGAGTCAGGAGTAAGCCCTGAGCACCTCTGGGTGTGGTCACCCAAACAAAACAAAAAGAAAACAAAACAAACAAAACCAAAGAAAGAAAAGAAGAAAGGGGAAAGCTCGAATATCATGTAAATCAGCAAACACTGGTAGAAAAAATTGCCACAAGAATTTCAGTCCCTGTCTTGATCCTTCCTTAATTTGGGAGTCTAGGGATTCTTTCTTCCTCTGTTCCTGCTTATACTGAATTGGATATTATCTAAAGAACCCCTACTCTGCTGTAGATTGCTAGAGCTAGAGTTATAAAAATGAAAAGCCTGATTCCTGTTTCCAAGAGCTGAGGTCCAGAGAGCTCAGAAGTCCTGTTTGTGTCACTGGCCTGAAATAAACCTCGAGTGAACAGACTGACAAGAAAAAGAAAAAAAGGCATTAAAGTCATTTGCTGGGTCATTGCTTGATCCTAACTTTTGACTCTGCATTTAGGACCACACTGAGAGATGTGAGGGAACTGCATTCTACATTGGGTCACTGTTTGACTGGGGCTGCCACATGGAGTGGGGTGGGGAGGACCTAGAACTCAGAAAGCCTTCACAGTGGGCAACGGTTGTGGATTCTGTGTGAGCTGCAGAAGGAAGGGGTATATAGAAACTCTCATCAGGGAGAATGACAGGTTGATGGAGGCATTCTGAATTAAATGCACTTTATTGCGAGCGACTCACATTTATTGAGTTCTTTCTGTGTGGTTTGCATTGTTCTGGATGCTGGGAGAAAATAAAAAGAATAAAGCTTTGGGGGCTGGAGATCAAGACGTTCCAAGAAATGTCTGGCACATATCAATGCAGGTGAGGTGGGAGGCAGAGTGTGGAGGTGGCAGGGTTCATTTTAGTGTGCTGTAGCTCTTTCTCTCTCTTCCTCCCTCCCTCTGGGTGCCCTTTCATCTATCCTTGCCTCCCACCATTACAGCCTCCTTGTTGTAGGACACCTAAAAGCCTCGGCCTCTGCATCTGCCCTGGATTGCCTCCTGCAGGTTACTTCATAGATAGGGGGTAGTCTGAATGTGGCAGTCTTATCTGACCATGTATTCTGTACTGGCTGGTATAAATATTCTCTCATGCTACCACAAGCATCGTGGGACTAGCTAGATCTTCATGATCTTCCCGTTGATCATCTATTTGCTAGAGCAGGCACCAGTAATATCTCCATATGTCCTGTCTCATGCCAGTAGAGGCAGGGGCATCGGCTTGCTACAGGAACATAAAGAGCCTCAAACCATTATATTAGGTCATGGGAATGACCTAATATAATTGTTACTGGAATTTGGCATATCAAATACAACACGAGAAGCTTGCCAGGCTTACCGAGCGGGAGGTAAACTCTTTTTTAAACACCTCCAAATAAAGCATTAATTGATGAACCGCGCAGCCACTTGCGGCCGCGCAAGCCGGGCTGTGATGGGCTGGTCTGCTGGGTGTAATTCTGACGAGAGGAAGCCCAAATATGGAAAATGGCAGCACCCGTGGAGTGAGGGGGGGTGGTCTGGCTTGTTGTGAGGCTCTGCCGAGGTGGTGGGGCCAGGGCTAGAACCCGCCATGCCTCCCGACTGCCTCATGAATGGCTGTGCACAGGGAGAGCAAGGAACAGCTCTGCCCCATGTCTGAGAGTCTCTGGACCAGCATACCTGGGCCGGATTGAGGAAAAAACTGCTGCAGGGTGGGTGTCGATGATCTGGGTTGTGATGGTCTGGTCTGCTGGGTGGAATTCTGACTAGAGGGAAGTCCAAATGTGGAAAATGGCGGCACCTGTGGAGTGAGGGGGGGTGGTCTGGCTTGTTGTGAGACTCTGCCGAGGTGGTGGGCCAGGGCTAGAACCCGCCATGCCTCCCGACTGCCTCATGAATGGCTGTGCACAGGAGAGCAAGGAACAGCTCTGCCCCATGTCTGAGAGTCTCTGGACCAGCATACCTGGGCCGGATTGAGGAAAAAAACTGCTACAAGGTGGGTGTTGATGATCCGGGCTGTGATGATCCTCACTCCATGGGTGCCGCCATTTTCCACATTTGGACTTCCCTCTGGTCAGAACTCCACCCAGCAGACCAGCTAGATCTTACCAGCATATTTGCCTGCCACGTTGGATCTCTAAGTAATTAGACCAGAGAGAAATGCTATTTGCCTCCAAGCAAGCAAGCATGGCTCCCTGATAACTCAAAGGCAACTAAAATACAAAACTACCATGAAGTAGACGAGACTCTTGTGAAGGCTCGAAGAAATATTTAACTGGCATTATTATTAGTCTTTGGTACAGAGACATGCCATCTCAGAAACCCCTTCTCTACCCTATAAAGGCAATTCCAGACAGATCTTGGCTCAAGATATTAGGTGAGGTGCTGGGAGAAATTACCTGAGGGCATTTGATCCTTCCTGCCAGGGGAAGTTACATTTAACTTATAGCTTCTCCCAGCTCTGCTAGGAGGCTTTCAATTAGCTCTGGGTTCTTGTAAACATCCAGAAGGCCTCCTGGAAGTTGCTACATTTCTATAAAAGCTATTTTCCTGTTTTCCTCTCTAGATAGCCCAGTCCAGAATGGGCTGGGCTGGGGAGTTTAGGGGGATTCCAGCTATAAAAAGAAGCTGTAAGAAGAAAGAATCTCTCTCTTTTTTCCCCCCTTTTGCCATTTAGGCTTTCCTTGGTGTTTTGCTTCTCCGTCCTCTCCATTCTCTTTTGGGCCCTAACATGCAGCCATCTTGGCCTACACCTGGCTGGGGCCTAGCTGGGAACCCAGAGTCCGGAGGTTTTCCCTGCTCTTGGATTGTATTTTGGAACCTGTGATAGTAAAGCCCATTTAAAACTGCATCGGATTCCTGAGTCTTCATCCATTCCCTGCCGGCTTCAGAGGTAGAAGGGAACTCTCATCCCGACACTGTCGGGGACCCCGGCAGCGCTCCCCGAGACCTCCTAAGCCTACAGACACCAATTCTTTGTAGAGGCCCTTTGCACAGGTCTGTACCCCCACCTGAACCACAACCACAATCACCACAATTGCCTGCAGATATCAACAAAGTCATTCAAGTGAGTTGAGAAGGGTGTTGTGGGGAGCCAGTGATGAGGCTGCGGAGAACTGCATAGTGACTTGTCCCTCTTAGCAGGGTACTTTTGATTAATTGGGACAGTGATGACAATGTTGGATTGACAGTGATGACAATGTTGGGAATGCCTGTTTATATTTGAAAACTCTGTTTCAATATTGGAAAAAATTTTAGGTGTTGTGGGTTTTTTGTTTCTACATTTTGTACTGGCCTAATAAAACAAGACACTGGGTGAAATTCCATGGATGTCTTTTGCTAGTGCTTTGTCCTAAACAATGCCATATTCTTTGTTCTTTCACTTAGGAAGTATCATTTTTGGCAATAGGGCTCAGGAGAGGTAACTAACTAGTCATCTAACTAATTTCCAAGGTGTTTAATGGCTTAGTAGCAATAAGTTCAACTTTGCCTTTGAAATCAAGACCTGGAAATAATGGAGCTAGTGGGAAATGTTGAGGTTGATGAGTAAGCAGTGAGTGACCACTAGGTGGGTTGACCCTTTAGGTCCCAACAATCTTCAACCCTATTGACAGCCTATGGGCTTGGACCATGGGCTTGGACCACGTCTGCAGTCAGTCCCTTTATGAAAGGTTTTGGAACACTTTTGAGTTTTGATGTATGGGTTCACTTGTGCTTGGGACTTGGAATGGAGGAGAGGTCTAAGTCTAGGGGATGAGACTGGAGGAGGAGATAGGTTTTGGGGAATAGTACCAACGCACAGGCAAGGCTGATGATATTCACTAGAAGCCATTTCTGAGCAGTTCAGCCTTAATAATAGAATCCATAAACATTGTGTTATATTGTTAATTCTAGTTACATGTAGCTATCTCAATTGAAATTAGCTACAGAAAATGAAATTTAAAGAGCTTAGGACCTCAGTTGCACCAATCACCAATGTTCAATAGCCATATTAGACAATGTAGAGACAGATGATTTCACCACCACAAAAAGTTCTGTTAGCACTGCTGACCACCAGCCTCCCAATGAAACAGTCATAAGAGTCAAGAGAACTTGAGTTGAAGTCCTTGCACTCTCACTCAGTGGCTCTTTGATCTCAGGCAATTATTTAATTCATTGGGATTTTGATTCTTTATTGGAAAGATTGTCATTTTCTACATATTTCCTTAAGAATGAAAGGAAAATGTGAAAAACACTGGCATGACAGTGACTCAAAAGTGTTAACAAGGCCTGTGCCTCTTTGAAGAATGCTGTTCTGCCTAAGGGAGATTCTTGCTTATATTCAGAAGAGCTTTCACTTTCCTATGATTTCCAATCTGATTCTTGAATGTTATTGTACTGATTTTTTTTTCTTATTAGCATAATCTCATAAATATTCCCTAAGTGCATGTAGGTAAGGAAGACAAGCAAGGAGACAGAGGAGAGAGAGCACCAATGTGAACACTGTCCTAGGAGTTGTGCAGTGCACAGTCTATACTACTGTGCCTGGCAACCTGAGAGAATGAAGGCTTGAGATACACTTGGGAATAGTGGAGAAAGGAAACAGGGTCAGGTGACACTGAGCACTGATAATGTTGAAAATAAGTGTTCAACAAATACTAAATGAATGAATGAATGAATGAATGAAAAAATCATACCAAGGATAAAGGTTACAGCACATTTTTATGATCTTGGCTACTTTATTGATTTACTCACCAGTGCAAAGAATTTAGAAAGCGGGAGTAGTGGGAGGGAGAATTCTAATTTGCTAACAATTAGGATACAATAAATATAGGGATAATAATATCTCTTGGGCACTACTTGTTCTAAGGATTCTTTCAGTTTCTCTATGTTCTTTACAAATACCCAACAAAGTATGTGTCTTTATTCCCATTGAAAAGAATTATTGCCCCAAAGTTGCATAGCTTTGTGCAACCATCATTTATAGATCCAGAATCCAAATCTAAAATCCACAGATGTTCTGTTCTGCAATCTATCCTGATTGAAAAGTAGCCTGTCCTCCACGAGAGGCCTGTGTTACCAGAGTTTTAATGCAAAAAAAAAAATCTCAAAGATCTCTCACTTTTAGGTGAACCTTTGATTTACCTGGTATCTGTTTGTTTAGCTTTGCTAGAACAGCCTTTCTGTCTGCAGCCCCTTCAGCCAACGTTTCACCGTGATTTATTATCTTATGTCCTTTACATGCAGCAAAAATGACATTTCACCTAGTTGAAAACAGAAAAATGGTGCCATAAGGAAATTGTCTGTTTTTTGGGTGGATGACTTTTGGGTTATACCCAACGATGCTCAGGGGGTTACTCCTGGTTTTGCACTCCAGGAATTATTACTGGCAATACTTGAGGACCATATGAGGAATTTAATCCAGGTTAGCTGCATGCAAGGTAAACAGCCTACACACTGGAGTACTGCTCTGGGCTCTGAAATTATACTTCTTGTTTGAGTATAAAGCGAGAATCATTGATAAAGTTTGTATGGAAACAAGAACATTTAATGGACTATTTAGGTCATCTAAAAATCCAACTAAAATGGAACCATGACATATAATAGTATGTATCTCTTGCTATGGTTATGGAATTACTTAATGACTTCTCATTCTTCAGTTTCGATATAACTCTATCAGGATGCAACAAAACAATTTCAAGAGATTTTAGTCTTTATGGTATGTTGGTGTCAGTCATACAAACATAAATATTCATATTGGTGGAGGTAGGAAATACATTTTGAAAATTAAATTTTAAGTAGACATGATGATTTTGATATTTAATACTTGGACAGGGAAAATCCTGGATGAGTTTCAAAACTTCGTTGTTTAATACTCTTCCTGGTAGGGAACAAAATTAATAAATTTCAGAATTATATAGAAAAGTTGCATCATACCAAGAAAACATTTTCTATATAGCAAATATCTAAACTTCTAATAAACAAGGGTACGACATATTTACCTGAGAGAGAAAGATTTTTTAATTTGTTTCATTCTTTCCAATTGAGCAAATGAAGTATGTTTCATTAACTTTGATGTTTTGATGTGTCGGGCCTTGAGCTACATGCTTTATTTAGCAGAAAGGGACAATAAACATCCCCCCTCCATGTCTGCCTTTTTTTGAAAAATATGCCTTGCCCTTTAAACACACATAAGTACAGCATCATGTTACATCAGTTTCCAAACGATGTTCCCAACCAAGTCAACTGCTAAATAGCTCACTCAATCCTTCCTACAGAGAAACTGCTACTTGAGTATTCACTTCCCAAGGCTGGGATATGGTGTGCAGATTAAGGGAAGAAGGGTGGACTTCAAGTCGGAGAGTTGGTACAGCTGTTAGGGTGCTTGCCTTGCAAGAGGCTGTCCCAGGTTTTAACCCTGGTATCCCATATTGTTCCTGGGATTGCCAAGAGTGATTCCCTGGGATTACCAAGAGTGATTCCTGAGGGCAGAGCAAGAAATAATCCCTAAACATTGCTGGGTGTGCCTCTCCACATAAAAAAAAATCAAAACAAAACAAAAAAAAATGTAGATTTTGGTGGAGACACTTCATGGATTTTGGAAGATTTCTTTGCTGACATTGTTGAAACTTTTTCCTTCTTTAGATGAGGGGTGTGCCGAATACTGGGGCTTCTCAGTGGGAGTGCTAGTGAGAATTAATTCATAGAGTGCCATCAAGAAGGGTGGAGTGTTCCATCGAATATAAGAAATAAGATCATGAGTTAATGAGGCAAAGATGGATAGAAGGGTTGTTCCGGATGAAAGGAGCTACAGATGATGTCACTGATCATTTGCCTTTGGGAAGAGAGAAAAGCTCGAAGGAACAGAAACACAGACAAAAAATATTACAGATAGCACAAAACTCTGTTTTAAAAAACAGAAACTGCAACATGAATAATCATTTCCTTTTAAATGAGTCTATGAAACAGTATTTTCAAAAGTAAGGGGTAATTTTGATTGGAAGGGTGGTATTGTGGTTGAATTGTGGTCCCCATAAATGTAGGTCCAAGTGATACCTGGAAATTGTGATCTTATCTGAGCAAAACCATCTTTGCATAAGAAATTAAATGAAAGATCTTTGATGGGGACAGGCCTAGGATGGCTCAGTGGTGAAGTCACCTGCATTACAAGTGTAAAGTTATAAGTTGGATCCTCAACACCACTTCACCTGCATGACCTAATCCTGGTGGCACTACTGTTTGTGATTCCCAATGCTACAACAAAAAATATGCATGCTCTCAATTTACCACAACCAGATTAATTACATACACCGCAAACTAAAGGTATACAGTGCATGTTTAATCCCTAGTACTGCATATGGTTGCCTGAACACTCCTCAGGAGTGATTCCTGAACATAGAGTCAAGAGTAAACCTTGAGCACTGCCAGTATGACCCACTCCCACCCTCCCACATAAAGGTGTATAATCCTCTAGAAAGCACTGAGACCTAGTGTGCAGTACTTGAAGCCAAGTTGTGTGACCTTCAGCCACCAATCACAGCAACTTGATCACTTGATCATTTGACATCCTGTTATTCATCGATTTGCTGGAGCAGGCACCAGTAACATCACGTGCCAGTGTAGCCCAATGGCATCTGCTTGCTTCAGGAACACGAAGAGCCTCAAACTGTAAGTTCAGGGTCTTGACGAAGAAGTCTGACCATCTTGTAGGTGGGCAGCCACGTGATCTTTGACAGCCCGTGGGATCCAGTCGGTAACGGCTCTAGTCCAGTGGTAGTCTCCAACCACATTATGTGTCCAGCCCATCTGATTTTCGATGCCTTGGCAAATGAGACAGCGTCCCTGACTCTGGAACAGCGATGGAGGTTGGAACTCCGATTCCTTCTCTCACTTGAGTGAGGCATGATATTCCAAGCACATCTCTTTCAATTCCTCTTTGGGAGACCCGAATAGCATTCTCATCCTGCTTTCGTAGGGCCAGGTCTCTGAGGCGTATGTTAATGCAGGGAGAATGGTGGAGTGGAAGAGATGTGCCCAGAGCTGGAGGTTCTTTGTCTTTTTTGCTATTTCTTCAATCTTTTTGAAGGCATTCCATGCCACTATCTTCCTCCTGCGCAGCTCAGGTTTTAGGTCGTTCATCATGTTGACTTCTCGACCTAGGTACAAATAACTGCTGCATTCAGAGATGTTTGTTCCATTGAGAGTGAATGGGGCCTCTGGAAATAGTTGCTGTGATGTGATAGTTCCAGAGGCTTCTTCACAGCAACAGAAGGGAAAAATGCGAAATTTAAAAATAAAAAGATTTAGTTAAAACAATCTTCAACAGCCTGGGTGGGCCCAGGATCCCTGATATGGGCTTCTATAGAGAGGAGGCAGCCCGCAGAGGGCAGCTGGAGGCTGGGGTTAAAGACAAGCAGCCAGAAGTCATGAGCTGCTGGAGCCAGCGGAGCTGTAAAAGGTCAGGATGACATCTCTGAGGAGGCAGAGGACGTTCTCCTAGATCTCAGACTTTCTGCCTCAGAAAGATGTCAGAAAAAAAGTTTTCGGCTATAAATACTCTATTTTCATGGTTAATTGTTATGGATATGTTAATATGATTATTTCAGAGTTTTAACAAGTATACCTGGTTTAGTATCATGGTTTTTCCTCATCTGGATCTCTTGTAAGACTCTTCACATTTCTGAATATGAACTTCTGCATCTAAGAACATACTATGATAAAGATCCTCTCTCTAGGAGTGGGTAACCAATGAGTCACAGTGGGAAAGGATGGAGCATAGGGAATAGTGTTCAATAATGGCAGTAGAGCGATGACTGTCTCTTCCTCCCACACCGTTTCCGTGTACTGACACTGAAGGTGCTTGTGTTGGTTGCAAAGTCTTTGTCTCTCAGACACGTTTCTATACTCTATTCTGTGGGGCTGGGACTAGGGGGCTCAGTTAACTATTCTTCTCTTTTACAAATTAGAGATAAATGAGGTGACCTGTTCCTTTTTGTTTGTTTGCTTTTCCTATTCCTGTCACCTCAGCCCATGACCTTTTACCCTGGATATAATCTTTTGTTTAAGTTGGTAGCAGTTTCTAATCTCTGTTTTCCTGGAATCTGTCTACTTACGTGTACCCTGTAGAGTCATCACTTGTTGGGAAGCACCCCCTCCTCAGAAATCTGAGTTCCAACTCTGAGAGTCTCTTCCCCAAGCTTCTTCAACCTGATGGCCCTGGTCCCTTCCTGAGTTCCTCCAAGCCTCAGGTTACTTGTTAGCTACTCTCTCCATTACTAACTGTTGTTACCCCAGGTTTCTCTGTTTGCTTTTGCAGTCCCTCAATTCCTGTTTTGCCAAGACTCTATAATAAATGCTCTCTGTTAAATGATAGATATTTCTGTTTTCTGACTGTATCCTGGTGGATATGATTCTCTGCCTAGTGTCTTGGTTACCTATGTATGTATGAAATGATCCAGCCAAGTGGATTACTGAATACAATCCAGGAAGACTTAGGTTTGTCTCCTGGCTTCTTTACTTTCCAGCTGAGAATTCTTGGCCCCAAATACTTGGCTTCTTTGAGTGTCCAATTTTCTTATTTGTGAAAAGGAATTGATATGTTTGTCTTGTATGGTTGTATGCAATTGAATGAGATAATGTCTAAAAAGTGCCTGGCAACTAATAGGTATTCAAGAGATGTTGGCTACCATTTTAATGTTAGAAAAATATCTTTGCATCTGCCTGTATCTTGTAAGTTCTGCACTTTACTCTGGGCTTATGAGCTCCTCTGGGCGAGTCTGGACTCTGTTATTTATGCTTCCTTGGTTCATTAAGCATGTTTATTTTAGATGAGGAGACTGTGGTTCTGCTGTATTAATTAGTTTGACCCCAGCTGACTTAAGAATGAGGAAGTGATAGTTGTGTGAAAGGAGTTGGCTTGAGAGTTCATAATAAATTAGGAAGAAAAACATGATCCCCATTGGGAAGCACCAGCAGGTTGCGTTAGAGACCCTGGGACTTATCATGGTTCACTCAGCACTTTCCTCACGTGGATGGACTCCTGACTTTTAGAAGCACATTCAGTAAGAGCCTGTGACATCCCTGAGGGTGCTGGAATGTAGCTTGAAAATTAAATGAATTCAATCTGACAGGCATTATTGGCCCAAAACTTTGTCAAAACTCATTTTAAGGGCTGAAAAGATGGTAGAGCAGGGAAGGAATTTTTCTTGCATGCAACTCACCCAGGTTTGATCCCTGGCACCCCATGTGTTCCCCGAAGACTATTAGGGAGGAATCCATTAGCACAAAGCCAGGAGCATTCCTGAGCACTACCAGGTGTGGCCTCAAAAAAGAACAAATAAGCAAAAGCAAGCAAGCAAACCCTGATTTTAAGCCATTGCCATTACCATATTTTCAGGACTATTTTGATTCTCTAAACCATGATCTGGAGGAGTCAGTCTCTGGGCACCTGTTGTAGGTAAGTAAACATTCCAAGGAATGTAGGTTTTCAGCATCCAAGGCAATTCACAAGCATGGTCTTAGCTGATGTGAGACTGTAAGCATTCCAGTATCAAAGGAGACCAAGGTAGTCCAAACCCCAGTATTCACCTTAATATGAGATTATTCTAGATCTTAGAATTTTTTACAATTCTCAGGAAGATTCCTGAACTGGCAGGCACAGGTCTTGAATCATCAGTACCACCATTAAAAACAATTTTATAAAATATTTTTTGGAATGATTCTGTCATTCTTTCTTCCAGCGAAGTCCTTAGGTATTAGCATTATCTGCTTCCAGGAGACTTAGACCATTACTCAGCTTCCATGAACTCCTCCTCTCCCATCATGGATGCAGCCATCCTAAATTTTCTGGGGTCTACTTTCTTTACATGAGAACATTTGAGTCAGTCTGTTGTAGAACCAGGCATAACACAAGACACCTGCTTATGCTACTGACATAAGGGACTTGAGTCAAGATTTTGTCCTCAAGGAGCTGACCTCTCAGTAGGAAAGACAAACAGGTGAGCAATGTGTGTGTGTGTGTATATATATATATATATATATATATATATATATATATATATATATATACACATGTCATGCAAATAAATGCAGTCATTATGTATCTGTCTCTCTCCCTTCTGGCTAATTTCACTCAACATGATTCTTTCCATGTCCATCCATTTATAGGCAAATTTCATAACTTATTTTTTCCTGATAGCTGCATAGTATTCCATTGTGTAGATGTACCAAAGTTTCTTTATCCAGTCATCTATTCTTGGTCACTCTGGTTGTTTTCAGATTCTGGCTATTGTGAATAGTGCTGCTATGAACATAAATGTGGGGATGGTGTTTGCATTGTGTGTTTTTTGTTTCCCAGGGTATATTCCCAGGAGTGGTATAGCTGGGTCAAATGGGAGCTCAATTTCTAGTCTTTGGAGGAATGTCCATATTGTTTTCCAAAAGGGCTGTACTAGTCAACATTCCCACCAACATTGGATGAGAGTTCCCTTTGGGGAAGGGTTTTATAGACTTCAAAATGGTAGCAATACAATGCTATCAATTTCAGGGAAAATTAATTCGGAGTGTAAGAAAAGAAGATCAGGAACACTGGGGTAGAAGAGAAGATGGAAAGACAAAATATTGAAGTCTCAAAAGGCTGAAGGTTCTAACTTCAGAGACAGAAGACATGACCAGGCTGGTGGCAAAGAGGCTGGTTTAGCCGAAGGCACAGAGGAAAGGGTTCTTGCTTCAACTAACTTTGCTACATACTGACATCTAGGTTCCTAATTTAGGATTACTTGATCACTTGAATCCCGTTATTCATCAATTTGCTCGAGCGGGAGCCAGTAACATTTCCATTGGACCCTATCACGTGCCAATGTAGCCCAATGGCATCTGGTTGATTCAGGAATATGAAGAGCTTCAAACAGTTCCTTCAGGGACTTAACAAGGAAGTCTGACCATCTTGTAGGTGGGCGGCCACGTGATCTTTTGACAGCCCGTGGGATCCAGTTGGTAACGGCTCTAGTCCAGCAGTTGTCTCCAAATCACATTACATGTCCAGCCCATCTGATTTTCGATGCCTTGGCAAACGAGACAGCGTCCCTGATTCTGGAATAGTGACGGAGGTCAGAACTCCGGATTCCTTCTCTCACTTGAGTGAGGCGTGATATTCCAAGCATAGCTCTTTCGATTCCTCTCTGGGAGACCCGAATAGCATTCTCATCCTGCTTTCGTAGGGCCCAGGTCTCTGAGACGTATGTTAATGCAGGGAGAACGGTGGAGTCGAAGAGATGTGCCCGGACAAGGTTCTTTGTCCTTCTAGCTATTTCTTCGATGCCTTTGAAGGCATTCCATGCCACTCTCTTCCTCCTGTGCAGCTCAGGTTTTAGGTCGTTCATCATGTTGACTTCTCGACCTAGGTACACATAACTGCTGCATTCAGAGATGTTTGTTCCATTGAGAGTGAATGGGGCCTCAGGAACTAGTTCATTTTTCATGAACATAGTTTTCTTCAGATTCAGCTGTAGACCTATCTTTCCTAATTTAGGAATCTGCATGAATTCCTATTGTGACTGCTAACCACAGACTTACAAACTGGCTTGTCCTAACCATAGAAAAGGTCCTCTAGCCAGTCAGAATTCTGTTGAAAACTTCCCTGTGTGCTTTCTCACCTTCCACCCAAGGAAAACTATTCTATTATAAAAATGCATCTATTGGGCATTAATTGCACCAAGGTTCCATGTCAGTTATGCTGACTAGTGTTGTTATAAAAAATATTTGTTTTTCAAGCACTGTGCTAGCAGCTTTGGAGGTGAGCAAAACTAGTTCCTGCCATTAAGTGCTGGCAATTTTCGGGAGGTTGGGGGAATCAGGCTTACTTATGGACTTTCATATAATATTGTACTAGTCAAAGAAGAAGTCTAAGGAGAGGATGCTGAGAGGAACAGAAGTACACGACTGCTGAAGTTTCTGAGAAGGTTTTAAAAAGCTACAAAGGCTGAGCTGAGTATTGAAAACAAGTGAAGGGTATCTACACAGAACAAAAACAATAGAAATTCCCGACTGAGGAAAGAGCATAAACAGAAACTGAAACAATAGAATGCACATTGGAAACTCCAGTGTTTCAGCACAATTGGAGCAGGAAGGGCATATAGGGATGAACAGAAGAGAAAATTAAAGGGGTGGAAGCCTATTCAACAGGACCAGAAGCACAGCACTGAACTCTAGTCTGTCTTACTGGCAAACCACCGAATGGTCTTATGTTGTAGGTGACAAGATTAGATGTCAAATTACAGAGTAGAAGAAACTAAGAGAGGACAGACAAAACTGGAGGTAGGCAGGCAGGTGTTTTATTCACGAGTCCAGGGGAGAGATGTTGAACTTCTGAGCTTAGAGAGGGATGGAGAGAGAGAAATAATCTAAGAGCCACTTCCGATACACAAGAAGATAAATTTAGGAATGGTGTGGTTAAAGCAGAGGTGGCAAAAGAAAAGGCAATGTGAATTAATGTGAGACTTGGCTGAATGGGTGAATTAAAGTTTGGCAAACTAATACTGGAATGCAAGAGATATGGCAGAACTCTGAGGAAATGGGGGAAGACTTTGAGTTCAGCTTTGGTTGCTTGAACAGGATTTTTTTTAATACATTGTTGTTGTGGTGGTTGTGTGTTCCCTAAAAGGAGAAGGAAGAAGCTTGATGCATGAGGGACTTGGCCACATATGGAAGATATGGGTGGCTGGGAGTTATGACACCTGTCTCATGTGCTCAGTGTTGCACAAAAATTGAAATACTCAAAAGAGTTTTAAAATGGTGCATCACATATTTTCTACATCTTCACTAATAGTAACATTTTGTAACTTTGGCTTCTTCAGTCTCTCAATTCCTTCCCCAGCACACCCCAACCCTAATGTATAGCGCATACATGTATAGTGTGTTTATTCTACTTGATCCACTTGAATGATGGTTGTAGGAGTAATGGTGCAAACCTCAAATGCCTCCCTTTTAATACCCTAGTTAAAGCGTTATTTTATGTAACTTTAATACACTGTTCACACTCATAAATATAATATTTAAATAACAACGTTCTCTGATGTACTGCTTGTACATAAATTTTCTCAATTTTTTTACTAAAGTCATGGACTCTCTTCTTTCTACTTTAAATTTCAGGACTTAAAACAGGAAAATTGATTGTCTTTAACAATATTTTATTTTTACTCCTCTTTAGATTAGTATTTCTCAGCTGGGGGCCCATAAGATCCTCTGTGGACCCCCAGGATATTCCATGAGAGGCATAGGTGAAAATAACATAGAGGGTCCTCAGCATGAGACGATGGGACCAACTGATTGACAGGGACCTACAGAAAGGAAATAAGTCCTGAAGGGAATCAAGGTCAGAAAAAAGGCTAAGAAACACTAGTCTAGAGAGTTCCCATGATCCCTGTATTTTATAGGGGCCACTTCTGGAGATGCTCAGACCTGGAAGTGAGTGTAGTCTGTGTTTCTACTGGCAATTTTGTAGAAGCCACTTGGTGGTACAGGGGATCATGCAGTGTAAGTGCTTAACTCAGGACCTACCGCCTACTAGACATGTGTTCTCTTTCTCTTGCCTCACCCCATGATTATTTCTGGTTTTCTCAGACACAGAGTTTTTTTTTAAGGCCCTCCAAATTGTCAATACTGGCTTTTCTTTTTTTTTTTTTTTTTGGGTCACACCCATCAATGCTCAGGGGTTACTCCTGGCTCTGCATTCAGGAGTTACTCCTGGCGGTGCTGGTGGAACATATGTGATGCAGGGATTGAACGCAGGTCGGCCCGCAAGCAAGGCAAACACCCTACCGCTGTGCTATCACTCTGGCCCCAATACTGGCTTTTCTTATGGCTTCCTCTCAACCTGTTAGATTCAGGCAAGACACTAGAGTATACTGATTTTTTTTTTTTTTTTTTTTGCTTTTTGGGTCACACTGGGCAATGCTCAGGGGTTTCTCCTGGCTCTGCACTCAGGAATTACTCCTGGCGGTGCTCAGGGGACCATATGGGATGCCGGGATAGAACCTGGGCAGGCATGGGCCGGTCGCATGCAATGCAAACGCCCCTACCCGCTGGGCTATCGCTCCGGCCCCTAGAGTATACTGATTTTTTAACTCCCCAATTAAGCTTTAGAAGACCAGACAGGAAGAGCTTGTGGGATGGGCTTTATGGTCCACCCTGGGAGCCAAGACTTCCTGTTGGGCACATGTCAGCCTGGAGTCAAGTCACGTGTAATCAAGCAGAATCAGTCTGGTTGCTAGCTGTAAAGCTTTTGTCTTTGGGGTGTGACAAGGATCAAGAGTCAAACAACAGACACGGAATAGTAGCCTGAAATCAGGGACTTGCAAGAGCTATGCAATTGTACAGAGGGGCATCAGTAGCTCTGAAGCAAAGACAACAGGAAAATGTGCAGTACTTCCTTGGAGTCTGGACTGTCTCTTGTGTTGGATTGATCTGGATGGATGGCGTATTGCTGGGCTGCTGATGCTCTGTGTGATCAAGCAGTGGGAGTAGAGTTCCAACAGTCCGGTGAATGTTGGGGTTTATGATCCTGAGATGAGCGTGGTCGTCAAGTACTGATGAGCAGATGAGACAGAAATAAATAAATAAATAAATAGATGAATGAATGAATAAATAGATAAGTGGAAGTGTTTCACCTTCTTAAAAGAAGGTGGGGCAGGGGGCATTGTGACATTTGTTTGCAATGGGAAAAGGAATTAAAAATGTAGCCAGAAAGCTGATTTTTTAGGCTAGTTTTTCATTTTCGATCTCCGTGATCAAGTAGGAAAGGCAAACACTATGTTTCTATCTAAAATGGTCCCTGAGATACACATGATAACCTTTAAATGTATGTGTTGAAAACCACAGTGTATAAGAGAAGGGAGAGAGATCGAGAGAAAGAGTGAAAATAGATAAGAACCTACCATAGAACCAGGCTGGGGGATGGGGAGGGAATTGGGGACATTGGTAATGGGAAATGGGCACTGGTGGAGGGATGGGTGCTGAAACACTGTATGACTGAAAACCAAACATGAACATCTTTGTAGTTGTATATCTCACGGTGGTATAATAAAATATTTAAAAAATAATAAAATAAAATTGTCCCTGAGCTTGGAAGGTATAATCATGTGTCATATTTCTATGATGTGTGCATGAGTATGTAGGCGCATGCATGCATGCATGCATGAGCAAATCCAGGAAACACTGGTTACCTGTCTGCCTTCGCCAGTCTTTAATTGCATGTGCCCCAGTTCTTGGAAACTTGACTGTGTTTCAGCTATGAAAGAAATAAAAAGGAAAACAAAGCTGCTGGAGAACAAAGAGGCGATATTTACTGGTTGGTGGCGCTGGCCCCCTTGAGCCTTGAGCCCAGCATAGGCAGATCCAGGCTTGGTCTCTGGATTGCAGAACCTTTTGATCTGAATACAGCCCTTTGATCTTGGACATAATTCAGGCCAGGGAAAATGTAGCTGTTGGTTTGTGTAATCATTTGCTCACTCCTAATACCAAATCCTATCTTGCGGGCATTAAAATATTTCAAAGCCAAAACATTATTTTTATTAAATTTGCTTATTTATTATAAAGCCCCAGAGCCTTCCACTTATAAAAATCTTTTTTGCAACATTTTTCCACAGTTCTCCTTTGGCTGTCATATTAGCTTCCCATGTAGATGAAAGGAAGCAACAGCCCCCATTGGAATCCAGTGTGAGCGCTCTGTGTCTGCTGCACAAGACTCTCAACGTCTCTCTTCTCTCCCAGGTGGGCACCAACTAAGACCCTCGGGCAGATCCCACATCCCTCCCTCTCTAACCTCTTAAAGTGCTTTGTCCCGCTAGGACCAGGTTTGTAGGAAGACCAGCTGGCGTGAGGAAAGCAAGGGGGTCTCCTTGACACAAAAGGGAGAAGACCCCTCTGAGGCTTACCCACTTTTGTGAAAACAGTTTCTCCTAGGGGTGAGAGAAAATCAGCCTGTGTTTTCACGATACTATTTGGGAGGGACAATATGCCCCTTGGGAGTTATGGTCTTTGATCAATAAATAATAGAACCATGCTAAGATGACCGTCTCCATGGTCCTTGAGCTTGGAAGGTATAATCATGTGTCATGTTTCTACAATGTGTGCATGCGTGTATGCGCACATGCATGAGTGTGTGTGTGTGTGAGTGTGCGCGCATGCATGCACACTGTGTGCATCCTCAGGCAGTTTTTAGGCAACAGTGCTCTGATCTTTCATAAGGCACAGCACATTTCATGTGTCATTTTCAGGAAAGACGTCACTAAGGAATGACAGCCTCCACCTACAGTTGCAGCTAACTTTGGGTTGCTTTTATCACATATATGTGAGGTGCTTCCATGGACGATTTTGTGAAATCTCTTCTTATATGGGAATCAGGCAAGGAAAGAGCTTCTTTCACCTCCATGGCAGGCTCCTTTAAGACACACAGGAGCTTTTCCCAGTAAGGTGAAGCCCTATGACTGCTGGCAGAGAATAATACTGTAAAAATTATCTCAGTTTCTCCTCCTGAGCAGTTGAATCAAGCAGCATTGTCTGTTTACATAAACTCACAGGATGTTCTGAAGTCGGGTCCATTATAATGTATCATCTAGGGAGATTTGTGACCATGTCTAGAAGGAAAAAAAAATGACACCCTCAGAGACAAACTCTCACCAGGCATAAAGAAGAGACTAGGAAGTCTAGAATGTTCAGATGAATGCCCAGTGAGAAGGACAAATGCTCTATAAATTCTTTTATTCATTAGGTGCCTGGAGTTGACAAAGATGCAGATAGTGTAATAGTGGCCCACTGAAAAACCTCTGGAGAGTGGTTGCATGACAGTGGGAAGACACTTGCCACAACTGAACTGAGCATTTAAATGTATTTAAGATGGTTCATTTTATGTTATTGTTTCACCACAGTTAAATGACAAATGAAGCAAAACTAAGGGAGACAGCTAGTTTAAGCAACTCTTGGATTGGTAGCTTCACTAGCTGGCTTTTCTGAAAGAGAATGTGTCCTCATGGGGCCACCTAGGAGGAGAGCCAGAGGTGCTCTCAGGTGGGAGGATTTGATGAGCAGCGATCTGGTCATCCTCTCACTTTGCCTTCCTGAGAATTCTTCCATTTATCTGTGATTCCTGGAAGAAAATTCATGGTCAATGTTTATATCTCTTGATCACTTGAATCCCGTTATTCATCGATTTGCTCAAGCGGGCGCCAGTAGCACTTCCATTGGACCCTATCACGTGCCAATGTAGCCCAATGGCATCTGGTTGATTCAGGAATATGAAGAGCCTCAAATCGTTCCTTCAGGGTCTTGACAAGGAAGTTTATATCTCTATAAAGCTCTAAATACTGATATTGTCCTGAGCAGGGAACTGGTCTTCAAAACTTCTAGAGATTAGGAGTGGCTTGCTCTTTCCTGGCACAGAAGTGATCAGATTATACAAAGTGTTTAACAGAGAGAAAACTTTGCCTGATAGTGGTTAATCCAACAGAGAGCCTCTCAAATTGGAACCCACAGGTTCTCTATGCAAATATCATAATTTATAGTAGTCTAACCTTTATAATATAAATACAATTAAAATGATACATTAATAATAATACTTGGAGGAATTCAATGATCATCTCATCACTGGTATGATTGTATTATTTCAGCACCCACATTTATAATTGTGTTCACTTCTGTGAAGGGCAAATGACATCTTGAAGCTCTTCATGAATGGAGGTGTAGCACTAAATTAAACTAAGGGAAGTGGTGGGAGAATTGAGTCATCCCTTGGCATAGGCACGCTGCACTAAAAAATGCCAGTGTTGAAACCACACCAGTCTCATATGCATATGTAAATTGGTTTCAACAGAATATTTTCATTAGTACCAATTGTTTAGTGTGGTTAATTTAATTTACTGACCTGGCCCGCCACCCCAGCAGAGCCTCACAACAAGCCAGACAACCCCCCCACTCCATGAGGACCTCCATTTTCCACATCCGGACTTCCCCCTCGTCAGAACTCCACCCAGCAGACTAGCCTATCACAGCCTGGCTCGCAGCAGCTGCTTGCGGCGCGCTGTTCATCAATAAATGCTGGATTTTGAGATGACTACAAGAGTATGCTACCCACAGGGCAGAGCCTGGCAAGCTACCCGTGTCGTATTTGATATGCCAGATAACAGTAACAATTATAGACCTCATTCCCATGACCTGATGGAATGGTTTGAGGCTCTTTATGTTCCTGGAGCAAGCAGGTGCCCTTGGGCTCTACTTTAGAGCCAGGACATATGAGACAGGACATATGGAGATGTTACTGGTGCCCGCTCCAGCAAATCGATGATGAACGGGAAGACAGTGATACAGTGATACAGTGACCAGTGAAGTTTTGTTTCCATTTAATCTATAAATGGCTTGTTTTTCAATTTGATTTTGGGGAGTGTATACCCAACTTTGCTCAGGGATTACTCCTAGCTCTATGCTCAGAAATTTCTTTTGGAGGGATTTGGGGAACCATGGGTAGGGCTGGAAATCAAATCCTAGCGGTCAGGGACTGAACCCAAGATTGGCGGCATCCAAGGAAGTGCCGTATCTGCCTTATCTCTGGCCTCTATACCGATACATTTTTTTTCATATTTTTTCCATATCAAGTCAGGATACTCTTGCTTCTGTACTCAGAATGTCACTATACTGGCCAGGCTTAGGGGACCAGAAGAGGATATTGGTGGTGCTGTGGATGGAAGCAAATAGGCACATGCTAGTTGATCCCTGTACTCTATCTCTGCTCTTATGTTACTATATTTTAAAATAGTAGAACAATGTGGCAAGTTTACATAGACTAATTTAATACCCAGAGCCCAGCTGTCCTCTTTTAGAGCTACTAGAGTTCCTAGTATAAAAAATAAATTTTAGGGGAGTCCTAAAAAGCTCTATGTTATTTGATGAGACCTACAGGGAGGCCTGGAGATCTTTACTCAGGACTTTATGAGGTCAAAACAGACTGGTTGAGAATGACTCAACAACTTTAGGAGTTCTGTCTATTATCCTCAACCACACAAATAATAACTTCCTGGTAGTGCTCACAAACAACTTTCACTTTATCTTCTCAGCATAAAAATTGCCAGGGCTCATTTATCCGCTTCTGTTTCCACCCCCCCGCCCCACCACCCCCAGTTCTTGCTTCTCAGCTTAGGGTTGGCTGCTCCCTTTGTTTAGAATGCTGTTTTCATAAACAGAAATGTCCAGACTTGACATCCAGGCTCAGATATCACTTAAACACAATTCTGATCAAGCAGTCTCAACAGGGTTGGGTTTCCCCCCAAATCTGCAAACCTCTACTTTTTCTCTCTGCTGTTACCCCAAGTTGTGCTCTGCTTTCTGCTTCTTTTTTTTAATTACTGTTCTCTCGGTTTGTCTGTAATCCAAACACTCAAACAGTCCTTCCATAGCACTTTCAGTGGAGAGGGTGATCAGGTTCAGTTAGGAGGCGGCCTTGAAGTTCTCTGCACAGGAAGTCACCCTCTGAGTAGAAGCCAAATTTAAAATAAATTCCCAGTTGTAGTAGGCACTTGGGCATCCAGAGTTTCCTTGGAACCATTTATAATTCTGTTGTCAATGGGTGATAGGGACTATTTCTGGCTAAGTTTCCACGAGATGCTATTTCTTTCTTTGGCACTATCAGCTGGGGATCTCTTAGGCAGCAACACTGTTCCAGGCGTAGTTAATATTAAGGTGAAGAAAATACTGATATTGCCCTTCATGAGTTCTTACTGGGGATTCCATGCTTATCCAAATAGGTTGCAATTGATTGTAAGAAATACCCCAGAAGTGGGGGGCTGGAGCGATAGCACAGTGGGGGAGGGCTTTTGCCTTGCATGCGGCCGAGCTGGGTTGGATCTCTGGTATCCCATATGGTCCCCTCAGCACTACCAGGAGTAATTCCTGAGTGCAGAGCCAGGAGTAACCTCTGAACATTGTTGGGTGTGACCCAAAAATAAAAAAAAAAGAAATACTTCAGAAGATAGTATCAGTGCTATACTGTATAAAAAAATTATCTGAAAGGGAAGAGAGTGCTGAACCACCTGGGGAGCTCTGTAGAGATGTCCTGAAGGGTATGACATCAGAATGTCTTGGAATAGAATTTCTTTAGATAGGAAACTGGGATGGGTAGGGATACAGAGTTAAGAAGAACATGTAAAATCTCAAAAAAAAAAAAAGAAGAAGAAAGAAAATAGCACTGCATTGAGCTCGGGCGAAAATGTAGGTTGCTTGAGATGACTACAGCATAAGTTTGGGGTGTGTAGGTGTATGTTGTGAGAAGGAGCAGGTAATAGATGCTCACTGGAAGTGAGGTACAAATTTGAAAGAGGCAGTGATTACCAACCAGAGGTAATGGTAAGGTACTCGATTCCACTTCACAACCTAGTCCACTGGTTTCAAGCCACTATCTTTACCATTCCTACCTTAGGGTTGCTATATTTTCTCTCCCTTCCCTTCATCTCCTCCCTCCCTCCTTTCTTCTATCCCTCTTTTCTCCCCTCCCCTTCCCATCTCCTTCCCTCCTCTTCCTTTTCCTCGTCTTCTCTTCCTTTCCCTTCCATCTATCTTTATTCTTTCCATTTTTCTTCTTAATATCTTTATAACTCACATATCAAATAATCCACCCATTTAAGATATTTTTAGGATATTCTTATATATTCAATAGCTTTTATTATATTCACTAGTTATGTGATCATTACTATCATGCATTTTAGCATTATTTCATGAACTCAAAAGAAAGCCCATAATCCATCACCTACCTCCACCTCAGCCCTGATCAATTGATAACTTTCCATTTTCATGGACTTAATGATCTGGACATTCAATGTCACTGTCACTGTCACTGTCTTCCTGTTCGTCATCGATTTACTCAAGCAGGCACCAGTAAATTCTCCATATATCCTGTCTCATGCTAGTAGAGCCCAAGGGCATCTGCTTGCTCCAGGAACATAAAGAGCCTCAAACCATTCCATCAGGTCATGGGAATGAGGTCTATATAGTATGTCTACATTGAATGTCCATTATTATGTCCATTATTATGGACATTCAATGTAGACATACTATATGTTCTTCATGATATGTGTCTTTCACTTAGCATGCTTATTTTTCTTTAGCAGCTACAGACTGAATAGCGATTCTTACTCTTAACCTTACAAAGGAATAGAAAATTCATGCAAGAGAAGAAGAAAACAGTGATGAAGTATTTGGGAATTAGAATAAAGCAAAGCTAAACATATTAAATTTCATGTAAGGTATTTTATTTCTTGGACCATGGTCCGCCAGGTATAAATAATTGTCTGATGGAGCCTTCCTCTTGTTTCAAGCAGTGGGTTTATCTTGAATCCCATTGTCTATAGTTTGCATCTTCATATCCTAATGGGTATAGACAATCCCTTTTTGTCTCCACAGTTGTCTCACTGTTGTTGCCATAAAAAAATCACTGAACTATTTGCTTCTTTATGAGCCTTCTGCTCCATATTGAAGAAATGTGAAATTGTGTCTCCCCAAAACGAGTTTGATGAACTGGTAAGTGTCTTAAGCTGGACCTAAAACTGTTTTTATAAGTGTGGTAAATCCCCATTTGCAAATTCAACAGGGCGGCCCTTGTCCATTTCCTCTGTCCCTGTGCAGAATTGCTGAGTTCTGAAATGTTCTAGTTTCTTTCTCACTGAGTATTGTGGGCACATTTTCAAAGACCACATCAGTCTGTGTGAACAGTCCTGGATCATTTCCATGCAGCTGTATCCTGGGTTTAGATCTCCTGAGATGGAAACTTGTAGAGACTGGCTGCCATTTTGGGTAGCAGTCTAGTGATTCTCCTTCCTTTATAACTTGAAGGTTTGACTTTAAATTTGCTTGGAGAATATCACAGCTTAAGTCGCAGTTAGACTTTCACAGTAAAATAGAATGGAATATGCAGTACTTGACTCCTACTATCAGAGCTAAACTCCTTGTTTCTGAATGCTATGTGATTCTAAGAAATGGTTTGTCAATGACTGTGTAAGGCACCTAGGTCCAGAATCTTCTTCTATTTTAGTCTCTCTTCTCTAGCAAAGCATGTCATTATTATAGCCCTTACTAAACAGTGAATTTTTGTTTATTTATTTATCTATTTATTTATTTTGTTTTTTAAAATCTTTTAAAATTTTATTATATACCCCTGAGATAAACAATTGCAAAACTGCTCATGATTAGGTTTCACTCATACAGTGTTCCAGCACCCATCCCTCCACCAGTGTACATTTCCCACCACCAATGTCCCTGACTCTCTCCTCCCTCCCCAGTCTGCTTCTATGGTAGGCTCTCTCTCTCTCTCTCCCCTTCCACCTTACACATTGTGGCTTGCAATACATACATATAGGAGTTTTCATCCCTTTGCCTACATTCAATGCTCAGTTCTAGACTGGTATTACCATCTCCAACAATTATTAGCACACTGGTGCCTTCTCTGTCTCACCTAACCTCTGATTCCCATACACTTGCGGTAGGTAGATTCCATCCACAGAGAAGACCTCCTGATCCATGGTTTGTCTTTGTCTTGGATATTAGTATCATACTATTTTTTAAGTATTTTATTATACCACCTTGAGATATACAATTACAAAGATGTTCATATTTGGGTTTCGGTCATACAGTGTTCTAGCACCCATCCCTCCACCAGTTTCAATTTCCCACCACTAATGTCCCCGATTCCCTCCCTCCTCCCCTAGCCTGCCTCTATAGCAGGTTCTCTCTCTCTCTCTCTCTCTCTCTCTCTCTCTCTTCCTTCCCTTACACATTGTGGATTATAAGATATACATTTAGAGGTTATCATGTGTATCTTTTAGCCTGCATTTAATGCTAAGTTCTAGGTTGGTAATAGTACTTTCGGCAATTATTAACACATTTAAACAGTGAATTTTAAGAGTCAGTTGCACATAACTTTGTTTCCTCTTTGTTTTGTTTTGTTTCTCTGTCTTTCTTCTCTCTTAAACTCATATTTACCAAACTAAGAATACAAATATTCTCTGAACATTTTACCTGGGAGTGTTTTGATAGATAACCTGAGCTTAGTCTTTCAATGATTTTAAAGTTGTGCTAAGTGAGAGTGGGAAATGGAGGAGGTAGGTTTAGTATACCAAGTAGAGTGCTCACCAACCCCCAGCCTGAACCTGGGCTTCAAGGCCAGCTTGCCAATATTTATTTATTGATTAATTTATTTAGTGCCATACTTGGCACTTCTCAGGGCTTACTTATGGCTCTGTGCCAGGAGAGGCTCTGGAGACCATATGGGATGCCAGGGATCACTTGAATGCAAGTTAATTGTCCTTTTATTCTAGCTCACTCCAGCCTGAAAGCATAGGTTTATTTAGTTTTGTTTTGAGGCCACTCCCGGTTGTGCGCAGGACTTATTCCTGGCTCTGTGCTCAGGGATCTGTCAGAAAACCATGTGGGATGCCAGAGATCAAACCCAGGTCATCTGCTTACAAGGAAAACACTTTACCTGCTATCCTATCTCTTCTGCCTCCCAGAGCACAGGCTTTAACTCAGCACACCTGGGTTGGTTTGGGTTCAGTTATTTACTGGCTGTGTAATGTTGGGTAAATTATTTATATCATACATATCTATATCCATATCTATATCTATAATATCATTTAAATTAATAACTGATATTAATGCACCTGGATACACTGGCACTTGATAGGGTCAAATGGAAACGTTACTGGAGCCCGCTCGAGCAAATCGATGAATAACGGGATGTCAAGTGATCAAGTCAAGTGACCAAGTGTTTAAAGCATCATTTCCCATAAAAAAATATGACAACACCCATTTCATGAATGTTGTTGTAAAATTTATTAAATACATATAGGATGCTGCAAGTATGGGGACTATTGGGATTGACTGTGAGTGTGGGTCAGGGTCACTGCAAGTCTGGGTATCTGGGTTTGATCTGGCTCTGTCCTCGTCCAGCACAGTTTGTGAGGGGCATGTCAGAATGCCAGACAGGAGACTCGACTGAAGCGTTTGGCTTGGTCTATGGATCCAGCTCTTCTATTGCGCTTGCTCGTCTGCTCTGTGCTGACCACTGAACAGGTGCAGTGGGCTGGGGCAGGCCTTCATTGAGCTGCTCCTGCTAGTCTGGAGTTGCCTACAAGTGACCCCACAGTCTAGTTTGGACCAGATGCCCCATGAAGGTCAAGGTACTCTGGGGAATTTGACTGACTTAAATGTGGAGGAGTCAGGAAAAGTGATAAACCCCGAGGTGACTATGAGGCAAAGGTCACTGTGGGGGAATAATGTGGTACCTGAAGCTTTTCAGTGTTTCTGGCATGTTGAATGTGAGCGAGAGTCTGTTTACTGTTCATTTTGGTGTGGGCACATCGGTCAGTTCTAAGAACTCATTCCTGGCTCTGTACTTAGGGATTACTTCTGGTGGGCTGGGGAGATTCTGGAACTCAGTTTGGAGGTAGGGAGAGAACACAAGCTCCATGCCTGCTGCCTGGCTTTCTCCATGCCTCCCCAACAGTTTTGCAACCCCGCCCCCAATATTGCCATTACACAGCGAGGCTCAAGGAAGAGGCCTCCCCTTTACAATGAGACCTTCAAAGCCATCTTCACCCCCAAAACCTAGAGCCAAAGAATCTGTGTAGTTAGGAGAATGCTGTCAAGGACACCTAAGAGTGATTTTAATGAAATAAGTCAAATACTGAAAACAAAGTGTTAACAGTTTGTTTCCCCTAATAAAAAACCCCAAGGTGGGATGCACCCCTAGGTAAAATAGTTTAGGAATTCGAATTCTAAGGGTTTGCAAAAATGCACCCAGGAAAGAAGAGAATAGATAGCAAATATTTGCTGGCTGCAAAATGCACCAGACAAGCATAAAATAAAACTGTTTAGGGTCTTTTAGATGTAGGGACAACATTGACAAAAAACAGTAGGAAATTATTTCAACTTTGTATTTTAAAGGTGCCTGCTGCTAGCTCTGTGAAATACACCATCTCTGATCATTTTCTGCCTATTGAATGTCTCCCAGAGGCTGACACTGTACTTTTGCTAGTCCTGGTCTCTTAAAATGAGCCAATAGTGTAGTCCATTCTGCAGAAAGTGTTGGAGGACAGGAACAGAGAGGACGGAAGAGGAAAGAGAAGGAAGCGTGAGGGAGAAGAGTGGGGGCACAGTCAAATGCCACCTTGGCTCTCCGCATGACTTGTCTGTGGAGGAAAAGCCAGCTTGGGTGTATCAGATGGAAACTGGGATCATTATTATCTCTCCTCTCTACCTCTTATAGGAAGGCACCAAACTAAGGAACGGCAGCAGGGGAAGTGGATTCCATAGAAGCAGCAGAGGCTCGAGGTGGGTAGAACTATGGAAGGTCTGGGAGGGAGCAGCTCGGGTCCAGCATTCCAGTAATAGTGGCACTTGCCAAGCAGAGCCAGCCTGAGCATCTGAATCGAGGTGCAAACTGTAAACCGGGAGACCCCTCTTGTCTTTGCAAAGGACCACCTAACCAGGAAACTGTCTAAAGCCAATCAGATTGGCACCTTTGACATCTGTCTAGCAGAGTCAGTCACAGAGAATGAGACACACAGGAGGCACACAAACACATGGACTGACCAAGCTTAGGTCCCGGGCAGTCATCAGTGGTCCCTCGCATCACCATTTATGAATATCCCCTGGGCACAGGGGTCGGAGACAGTCATCACACAGGATGGGGCAGTAGGGCAGTAGCCAGCTGGGGTGGAGTCATGGGGAGGGGCAGAGGCGGGAGGTGTGCGGAGTAATGACAGAACGGTGCAGTGCTTAGCGGGTGGTGGGTCAGGGGAGGGAGAAACTGCTGTGAATTGTGGTGACTGAGCCTGCGGGAGCCAATGCGTCAGACTCCTGGCTCCTCAGAGGTCAGTAGAGTGGTATTCAGGTTGAGATGGTCACTGGCCCCTCCCCTTTGGGAAGTCTTTATTTCACAAGAGCTTCCTTAAGGAAAATAAAGTACAAGGAGAGCAGGGCTGTGCTTGCCCCAGCAGGAAAAATGACTACAAAACAGCTCAAACAGCCCAAAATAGCTCCTGGGGTTGACCAGCGGGCAATTGGACTGTTGGATGGCCGCCTGCGTGGTGCGTCATGCCTCCCCCACCCCCATCCCACTGCCCTGAGAAGGGAATGCGCTGTTCTCCAGAGTGGAGCTGCAGCCTGGGTCTCGCCCAGCTTCCCTTCCCTGTACTGAGTGAGCAGGCTAGTGAGAGCCCCAGTTTGCAAATAAACATTCAAAACCAGGAGCATTTTTATGCCAGGCAGAAAATGTTCCCTTCAGAAAGGATCCCTTCTCCTTAGGTGTCTGTCCCTAAGCCTATGGCATCCCTTAGGGATAATGCCTCTGGGAAAGGGTTGCTTCTCTGGCTTCTATCCCTGGTCCTTGGAGGTGAAGTCACCAGCAACACTCGGGTTCAGAAGCCCCAGGTCAGGTGTTGCGGAAACACAGTAGGCACCATCAACACGGTGCCCCTGAGGGTTTCCGCCTCTCCCCTCTTGCTCTGAGTTTGGGGAATTCGGTTCAGGGAAGTGATGCAGCCTGCCAGGCTGTCCCTGACTGCCAGGTATCCCTAGGGTACCCTTAGACAGGACTTTCAGGCCCTTCTCATTTCCTCCTCTGAAAGCAGCAGGAAGCGTGTCTTGTGGATGCAAATACACCTAAGGCCGGCAGAAGGAAGGGCTTTGGGAAGGAGACTGTAAACAGGACAGATTTCATCAGCTTCTCGGACTCTGCCCCGACCTGCCACTTGCCATTTGCTCCTAAATTTGGCCTTTCCATTTTTCCTTGCACAGGATACACGGAACCCTGGCATGAAATCTGGGGTGGAATTAAATCAGCGACTTGGCTCCTGAAGCCTTTTACCTGTCATGGGTCCAAGCACCAGCAGTGCTTGTAAGCATGACTCAGGATTATTTCATGAAAATGTCTAGAATAGGAAAAGCAGCAATTGAGTGGATCAGTTCTTTTCTTTCTTTCAAAGGACAGATTTCTTTTCATTTTCATGAAAATGAAATGAAATTTTCATTTCTTTTCATTTTCATGAAATTTTCATTTCTTTTCATTTTCATGAAAATGAAATGAAATTTTCATTTCTTTTCATTTTCATGAAAATGAAATGAAATTTTCATTTCTTTTCATTTTCATGGCTCGCCAGGAACTGTGGGAGGTCAATTTCATCCATCCAAATATCTATCTATCTATCTATCTATCTATCTATCTATCTATCTATCTATCTATCTATCTATCTATCTATCTATCTATCTATCTATCTATCTATCTATCTATCTATCTATCTATCTATCTATCTATCTATCTATCTATCTATCTATCTATCTATCTATCTATCTATCTATCTATCTATCTATCTATCTATCTATCTATCTATCTCTCTATCTACCTACCTACCTACCTACCTACCTACCTACCTACCTACCTACCTACCTATCTATCTATCTATCTACCTATCTATCTATCCATCTATCTATCTGAATACCCCCACCCCACCCCATCCTCATCTTGAATCCTGTGTCCCAGAAGGCTGAGACAGTAGCCCCGGCAGGTTACTAATGCACCTAAACCATCTTCCAGGTCTGTCTCCTTTTCCTAATGCTGGAACACCATTTGGAATCACTCCTATTGGACTGAGTGTGTGTGTGTGTGTGTGTGTGTGTGTGTGTGTGATTGGGGGAAGAAGGGTAAGAAGGTTTTGGGTAATACCTAGCTGTGTGGGGTTTACTTCTGGATCTGTGTTCAGGGATCATTTCTGAGAGTGCTCAGGAAACCATATGTGGTATTAGAGATCAAACTGGGGCAGGCATCTTGAAAGACAAATGCATTAATCCCCACACCATATCTCAGATCCCTGATGTACAAAATCAATAATCACACCTTTATTTTTATCAGTGTTTTTATGAGTGGGCAGAGAGGTCATAGCTATATTCAGGGATATTTCCAGGCCTCAGTTTTCTGGGATTACTCCCTTAAATAGGGGACCATATGGTTCTGGAGACTGAACCCAGGACTCTGCCCTGAGCAGACCATTAGGTCATTGACCTGTCTCCCAGTCTTTTTTTCTCTTTCTTTAAATTTTTGTGAGGGACAGATGTAATTGTGCGTGAGGACTATGCAGTGTCTCGGGTTAAACCCAGGGCTTCAAGTAAGTTATATGCTTGACCACTCCCCCGAGTCCCTCAGTGACTTTGCTGCTCTTGGTGTGAGCTCAGAGTCCACATATAGTGGGCACATCTTGGTGCTGAGGCATCAAATTCTGGGGGATGCTGTTCTTGGCTGCTGACTGACAAAAGACTAGGGTGATAGTTTCCTGGAAAGACAGGAGAAGGGGACAGAAGAAAGCCTTTGAAGATCAAAAGATCCATTTTTTCTTTACCAGCTATTTCTGTCACTCATCTGAAATTTTGCTTCCCAAGATTGCACTCTTTCCTTCTGGATTGGAGGAGATTAAATGATAGAGCAGGTATGGAAATGCCTCTTCAGCAGTGCTGGGATTTCTGTAGAAAGAGTAGCGTCATGAGTGATGCAAGCAATTGTGCTCAGGATGGATAAGCTGAGCTCTGCAAATCCCCTCCCCTTCCTTCTGAGTGACCTAACCTGTTCTGAATGCTGGGTCTGTACAACTAAATTGGTTTGAAGGTTAGTGAGTCTATGAACTGGAGCCCATTATTAGATAAAGAGAGAGGAGTCTATGTGGGTTTTGCTCCTGCTTCCGAGTCCCTGCAGTTCTCCATCTTGCTGGGGTCCTAACCCCAGGGAATAAGCACATGCAGGTGAGGGGGTGTGTTTCAGGAGGCATGAGACCCTCCAGATGCCAGTAACCATGGCTCTGTGTTTGCTGTGCAGTCATCCTGATAGGGCAAATCCTTGACATCTGTTAGGAGGACAGATCAAGGAGGCAGCCACGGTTGTGTTGATTGAAATCTCACATTTTTTGGGGCAATGCACTCAGAAACATGTTTTAGTATAACATCTTCCAGACTGGATATGAATAATACTTTACACTTTTAAACCAACAATATCAGCTCTTCCCTGGCAGCTGCACCACAGAAGCAGGGCTCTTGGCTATATACTGACACTAAACCACTTCAAAACATGAGAAGTAGAACTTTCATAATCAGGAGCCCCAGTTCACCAGAATAACTGCCTGAGCTTCCACAAGAAAGCAGCACACAAAACTGGTGGGCTGGGTTATCAAATATCAAATATATATATATATATATATATGTATATATATAAAACCAGTGAAGCAAACACATTTTATTTGGAGCCTCTTTAGGAAGGGGAAGGAAGGAGGAGAGAGAGAGAGAGAGAGAGAGAGAGAGAGAGAGAGAGAGAGAGAGAGAGAGAGAGAGAGAGAGAGAGATGTTCAAGAGAGAACGTGGGCTCCTCCAGGACAGGGAGAGGCCTAGAACAGGCCTCCCAGCATTAGGTATGAAAGCATGAAAGTCCACATCTCAGAGGGGATGAAGGTGACACACGTGTTCGTCCATGTGGGCACAAGCAGCACATGCGCTCAGCAGCATATGCACCACAAATTAAGATTTTAGTGTTTTGTGCCGTGACAGAAGAAGGCAATTGAATGAGACCTTTCAGTGTCACCTTGATGGCCACTTTTCTCTCACCTTGTTTGTGAACTCCCAGGGTAGAAGAGAGAGGGGAGGGTCTTTGAAGTGCCTGAGTGCAAGCTGAGAAGGGAGCAGTTCTGACACTTGGGAATGGAGATTAGGAAGTTACCCATGGAGATGCAGCTCATAGATGAATATGGATTTCCTTGTCAGAAGCAAGAAACTTCACTTGCGTATAGTAGCACCCCAATGGTTAATAAAGAGACCTCAGAGGGGTCTCACAAAACAGAACTTCTCTAACAAAAAATAGGGACTAAGAACTTCCTCTGCTTCTAGTATGGGCTAGGGTCCTTGCAGGCACAGGATTTTATGATATCATTATTGACTCTTAGTATAACTCTAGTAGGCTAGGAGCCCCCATGGGAACTGAGATTGAATTTTGGAATCATGGCTTAGAGTTGGGTTGCAGGAAGATAAGTAAATATGATCTTTCCTAGATAGCTAATGTGTGTTTGTAAACTTACCCTGACTTGGTTGGCAATATTTGTTTTAGAAAGACAAATTCCAGGTGCTTTTGAAATTGACTGATACCCAGTCCAGTTCTCAGTATCTATATTGTTTACACTGTAGGAACTTGGAGAGCTGGGGGTGGAGCAAGAGGAAAGCTGATGGCCAGGTTTCATAAGTCAGGTTATTGGAACTCAAGGAGACTATGATTCACCTCAGTCAGAAGCTGGGAGTGTGTCTTACCTCTCTTTCCATTGGGAATCCCAGAGTTCTCTAGAGATTGTAACCATGACAACACAGGTACTGTGCTAAGCATGTTGCACACCTTAACTCATTTCATCCCTCACTACCTTGGGAGGTGGGTGTGGGCTCCCAATATATAGTTAAAGAATAGGTGCAGAGATATCCGAGAGCACACAATGAGGAAGGGAAAAAGCTGGGTGTAAAGAAAACAGTCTGCTTTTAAGGTTAATGTTCTTAGTGTTTGATATACCAAATACCGGTAACAATTATAGACCTCATTCCCACAGCCTGATGGAATGGTTTGAGGCTCTTTATGTTCCTGGAGCAAGCAGGTGCCCTTGCATGAGACAGGTCATATGGAGATGTTACTGGTGCCTGCTAGAGCAAATCGATGATGAACGGGAAGACAGTGATACAGTGATACAGTTCTTAGTGAGTACAGATTCCTGCCTTAGATGGGGAGGTGCTGTTGGGCAATGCTCATGAATATTCAGGATGAAAATCCAGGTAAGACTCAGAATCATCAAGGAAAGGTCCAATGTTAGTATCAATTGTGGTCACTCATGAGTATCATTTTGTGTTTTCCTTTTTATGTTTTATAATGAATTTTTGTAACTCTTAAGTAAGAGATAGATTTCCAGTAAATTGTTGGTTGTTCAACATCAGAAATATGAAGCAATTATCTTCTCAGTACATTTTAGATTCATCTCAGTTATGTTTTAGCATAGAACTTTTAGTAACTGAGTGATCTGGAGCAGACAAGATTGATTCTTCCAGAGTTATAACTCTATAAGTCACCAAAGCTGATCTGTTCTATGGGGCTCTTCTTTAGAACAGCTGAAATCTCAGGATAAAGCCACAAAAGCAGTGTATTTTCTTCTTGACAAGAACAGTGAATTTGGCAGAGTATATGGGGGAAAACAGTGCGGCTGGTTCCATTTGGGCCTTCCATTGAAATGAAATTTGACTAGGGATTTGGAGAGATTTCTTACTACCTTGGGGAATTTCTGTGTGGATGTAAACAGAACCTAATATTTGTTTTTAGGTAAATACTCAAAAGGTCATAACAAATGAGGGCTTAGAGGATACAGCAACTATTTTTTTTTCTTTAAACCCAAGACTTATATTTGAGTACCCATAACACTACTTTCTGAATTTGAAGATATTTGTCATAGTAATCTCAACCCATGATTATGTGGCAGATATGTTACATAAAAACAGATCTATTTATATTCTTTGTGTGCTTTAATCTTTTCCTAAGAAAGTATAACCATCAAATGACCAGAGGCTTCCATTTTATAAGACTCCAACCACAATATTCTCAGTCCATCCACCAGTGCTTGGTGCCACAGGTTCTTTACAGTAATATTAGGCTGCAGCAATGAGCAGATTACCACACAAAATCATCTGATGGCGTTCTGTCATTAGTACATTGCTGTACCTTTCATTTCTGATCCAAATTTCTCTATTGATTTGTATTTTTGACAGTGTTGCCATTAATTCACCCACTCGCCTCCCCACCCACCCACCCCCACCCATCCATCCATCCACCCACCCACGCACCCACCCACCCATCCATCCGCCTGCCCGCCCGCCCGCCAGCCCGTCTGTCTGTCCGACTGTCCGTCCATCCTTCCACTCAATCAGTGCCTCTATTCAAGCATTATCCATTACCTGCCTTCTCTGTGACAGGCCTCTCTCTGAGTGTTTCTGCTCTCTTGGGACATCTAGGGACTTCCCGTAGCTCTTCTGTCATGTCATTGCACAAGGAAATGCTGGAAATGCTTATTTTCCTCTACCTCTTCCAAGGTCACCAGAGTCCACTATAGCGCTGGATTGGTTGGTCTTCACTTCCTGTTCAGCATTTCCTCACACCATTCTGTGAGAGGAGTGTGAAAGGAGGCTCTGGGAAGGGAAATCACAGACCCACCTTTTCCTATGGAGTGGAGAATCTTAGCAAACTAAATTTAAAAGTAGTAACAAATATGGTTGTCTTCATTTAGCCCCTTTACATAGTCTTGAGAGTTCTATTGCCATTAGAGCAAACCACTACAGCTTAAAAAGGCCCAGCAGAAACCGTGACAGCTGCTCTCCAGATGGTGGATGCTATCTCTTGGTCAGTGAGCCTCAATAGCACAGACTGTTTTCATGGGTATATGAGCTTTCAGTAGGGAGGTCTCAGATATTCACTGGGAAAACACAGTGGAGCTTAGTTCAAGGCCTCCCTGGACAGTTGGAATCCGGTGCAATTCAACCATACTCCAGCAACTTTCCATTGACCTTGCCCTAACTGATGGCTCTTTCTTATGATTTGGGTAAACTCTCTCCTCTTTTATATTGCTTTCTGGGTTCTGCTTTTATGTGGCTGTTCAGATTAAATGTTGAACTAAAGCTCTTGAGCTAGAAACTTTGAGGTATACCTGAGGCATCTGCACTGTGCTCTCCTCTCACACCGTATCATGCCTGGGCTGCTGATCCCAGGCAATTGGGGGTCCCTCATCCAGAAAGTAACTCCAGGTTGTCATCATCTGTCAAAGCAACAAACTAGGGAAGTTTTTTCCTGTGGGCATCCCTCAAGGTTCCCTTCCAGGATTCTGGATAGTGCCAGATCAAACACGCTCTCGAAACTTCCTTGAAGATTGCATTACAAGAAACGACAGCACAAGGCTACCTCAAGAGCAGTTCTTGGCTCTGATTTGAGGCTCTGACCTGCTCTAGTTACCTGACATGAGTCACCACCGCCTAGCCATTTGTAGAGGTGGGGGTTGGGGTGTCCAATAAAGTTCAGGTGGCACTTAATAAGTTTCTCATTACTACTCCTGAGGATGAAACCAGTCTGTGTTCTTCCATGCCTCTGGCTTTGTAAATTTCAGTTCTTAGAATACTTGCTACTTGTCATTCTGATTCAATAAAAATTCCTTAAACTGGTCAGGAACTTTTGTGGACAATGAAACAGGTATAAGTTGCCTTTGTCCTTGAAGCTTTAGGACAATATTCAATTCTGTCTCTTGGAGCACTTTCCTTGGTAAGTCCATCTTCTTTACCACCATCTTTCCGCTGAATCCTCAATGAGGGCTTCCTCATTGCTCTCTTTCCAGCACCCACTGCCATCATGGCACTTATCAAGTCAGCCCTGTTGGGATCATAAAAGTTGGGGGTGAAGATGACCTGTTGTTCATGCTGCATCTAGTGCCAGCACACAAATTGCAGGTTAAGGACCCTCAATAGAATGTAAGAGGTGAATAGATAAATAATCCATCTTAATATCATTTTTTAGTCACATCCTGGTGGAGGACTGAGAAGATGTTTCTAGAACTGGGAGTACAAACTAGAGTACAAACCATGTGATTTTAATTTTAACTTGACCCTGAGGCTCTAGGCTGAATAAACAAGATGAAAGATAGAATATTAGGCTTAAAAATGTTACTTTTCTCAATGTTTAATCTTAAAAGAAATCTTGCAATTTTACCCACTCATGGGGGAAGGGAGGGATGTTGCCCTGAGAGAGAGTGAGCCATGAATTTTATCTTGTTTCCTGGGCAACAGAATGAATAATTTTAGAGAAAGAAAAAGGAGAAATTGAGTCTCATAGAATATTCTCTTTTCTTTTTTCTCTTTTTATTAATATTTAGAAACCAAGACTTTAGAGGCCTTTATTACTGTTAGCCATAATATTATGGTTTGACTTTGCTATATACAATTAAAAAGATGTTCATGATTGGGTTTTAGTCATACATTTTTCCAGGAGCCATTACTTCACCAGTGCCCCATTCCCACCACCAATATCCCCAAGTTCCCTCCCCCTCCTCCAGAATATTCTCTTTTCTAACCAAAAATTACTTAAGTATTTTTGAAAAAAGTTTCCAAAGCAGAAAGCGTATGAAGGAAGACCAAATTACAAAAGACGTGAGGTGGTTGCCTATTTAGCATCCTCATTTGGAGACATGGTAAAATCTGGACATGTGTGTATTCCACACTGCTGAGACATAGCAGGGCTGTCTCTGTGACATTTATAACTGAGAAGAAAGAGCACATTGGAGCTGCATGTATAAGCTGTGCCTGAGGTCAACTGTGAATCTGGATCAGCCTCAAGAGATATATAAAGGAATAAAGTGACAAATTCTCATGGTAAAGGGCTGACAGGGGAGCAGGTCTGCCCGGCAGGATCGTCCTTGCCTCTGACTTAACTCTTCTGCATAGAGCTCTCTCCTTTTTACCTCCATCAGGGAGAAATTCTGGGCTGCTGCTGGCAGGATTGTTTACCTCCTCATCCTAGTATGCTGCGGCTATGCTGGTTGTCATGGAGATCAGCATTTAGACAATTCATCTGAGCAGGGCCTACTTAAGTGGGAGAACAGAGCCCACGTAGGTAGTGTCCAAATCAGCAGAGAGAGAAAGACTCTGGCAGGGAGAGTTCTCTCAGTGCAAAGGAGTCGCTGAATTGTGTGGGTTGACATTAGATTTTCCAAAGGCTTCTGGGTTCGATCTCATTCAGGATATATTTGGTAACGGCTTCATCGATGCCTGTGATGTGTGACATCAGCATAGATTTTCTGATTTCTCCCACTGCCAGCATTCTCTTTCACTATCTGGGCTCCTCCGTTTGGTCACCATTATCTTTACACTACAGCTCACATTTTCATTGCCAGCATGTTATGTTGACAATATGGTCAATGTGCTGCTCTTCACATACTATCTATGGCATCAACCAAGAGATGGTTGAGCACTTTGGGCCTTCTGACCAGCTCTACCTTCAGTACTGCCCATAGCCTGGTAGGGAGATGGCCAGTACTCCAAGTCATGGTGGGAGAGGCAGCCGGAGGTGCCAACTCAGAGTTAAGGGAAAGAATAAGACCTCTGAGAAAAAAAACTAGCTGGTCCCCAAGAAATCTTATGTTTTATTTCATATTACTGATATGAAGTCATTTTTAAGGTCTCAGTCCCCCAACCCCACAAAATGCTGAACAAATTCATTATGCAGGACTCTGTGGGCAATTTGATCATAGTTAACACCAGATCAACCTGCATGGTGATTCCCAAATCATATTGGACATCACCTAAATCACAGAGGTCTTGCTCTCTTAGTGTTCAAAATGAGAACAACATGTCATCAGAAAAAGCTAAATTTGTATGTATCTACACACATATGTACACACATATATTTATAAAAAGGAAAAGATCCAATATGTTTCAGGAAGATTTCCTGTGAAATTGAGAAACTAAGTAAAGGGAAAACATCAGTTTCATGGAGAATTAAATTGCATTAACTGCCATTAAGTATAATAGCCTCTGTGAACAGAACTGTTGTTTACTATAGCATCAGGGGATTTGGTGTTCTTATACATATATGTGGTAGAAGTACTTCTAGAGAGGGAGGGATTTTGCAAGAACATGCCACCATGGTTTTTATTTTATTTATTTATTATTTTGCTTTTTTGGATCACACCCAGAGACACACAGAAGTTACTCTTGGCTCTTCACTCATGAATTACTCCAGGCGGTGCTCAGGGACCATATGGGATGCCTGGTATTGAACCCAGGTTGGCCGTGTGCAAGGCAAATGCCTACCCGCTGTACTATCACTCCGGCCCCCACCATGGTTTTTTAAATGAAATGGAGTCTTACCTATATGTGTAAACCCTTCTCAGATGGTGTCTTAGTTTACTCAGCACCCTTAACAAAACAATGTAGACTGGGACTGGGGAGGCAGTGTGGGGGCTTCAACAGTAGGAATTCACTCTCCTTCAGTTCTAGAGGCTTGAAGTTCAAGATCAAGGTATTAGTATGGTTACTTTCCTGGGAGAGCTGGCTTACTTCCTTGCAGTTGGCTGCCTTTTTGCTGAAGGAGAATACCATTTTCCTATGTCTCTTATTCTTTTTTATTAAACATTTTATTACACCACCGTGAGATATACAAATACAACGTTGTTCATGTTTGAAGGTTTCAGTCACATAATGTTCCAGCACCCGCCCTCCACCAGTGCCCATTTCCAACCACCAATGTCCCCAATTCCCTCCCCCTCCCATAGTCTGCCTAAATGGCAGGTTCTTTATCTCTTTTCTCTCTCCCTCTCTCTCCCTTTTCCTTCTCTTACACATTGTGGGTTGCACTACATACACTTAGAAGCCATCATGTGCATTTTTTGCCTGTATTTAATACTCAGTTCTATGTTGGTATCAGCCCTTTTTGACAGTTATTCACACATGTTCCCGTCTCTATCTTACCTAACCTCTGACTCTCACATGTTTGTGGTAATTTCCACTTTTGGATAAAATCACCTGATATATTTATGTCATGCAAATAAATGCAGTCATTCTATGTCTCTCTCTTTCCTTCTGACTAATTTCACTCAACATGATCCTTTCCATGTCCATCCATTTATAGGCAAATTTCATAACTTCATTTTTCCTAACAGCTGCATAGTATTCCATTGTTTCTTTATCTAGTACCACAGTTTCTTTATCCAGTCATCAGTTCTCGGGCATACTGGTTGTTTCCAGGTTCTGGATATTGTGAATAGTGCTGCTATGAAAATAAAAGTGCGGATTGTGTTTCCGCTGTGTGTTTTTGGTTTCCCAGGGTATATTCCCAGGAGTGGTATGGCTGGGTCAAAAGGGAGCTCAATTTCTAGTCTTTGGAAAAATGTCCATATTGTTTTCCAGAAAGGCTGTACAAGTCGACATTCCCACCAACAATTTATGAGAGTCCCCTTTTCCCCGCATCCACGCCAGCACTTGTTGCTTTTACCCTTTTGGATATGGGCCAGTCTCTGTGGTGTAAAGTGGTATCTCATTGTTGTTTTGATTTGCATCTCTCTGATGATTAGTGATGATGAGCATTTTTTCATATGCCTTTTGGCCATTCAAATTTCTTCCTTGTCAAAGTTTCTGTTCATCTCTTCTCCCCATTTTTTGATGGGGTTGTTTGTTTTCTTCTTGTAAAGTTCTACCAGTGACTGATATATCCTGGATATTAACCCCTTATCAGATGGGTATTGGGTGAATATTCTTTCCCATTCTGTGGACTGTCTTTCTATCTTGGTCACTGTTTCTTTCGAGGTGCAGAAGCTCTTTAGTTTCATGTAGTCCCATATGTTTATATTTTCTTCTAGTTGCTTTGTTAATGGTGTTTCACCTTTGAAGATGTCTTTAGCTTCAATGTTATGGAGGATTTTTCCTATATTGTCTTCAATGTACTTTATGGATTCAGGTCTGATATTGAGATCTTTAATCCATTTTGATCTGATTTTTGTGCATGGTGTTAAACACAGGTCCAAATTCATTTTTTTACATGTAGCTGTCCAGTTTTCCCAGCACCACTTGTTGAAGAGGCTTTCCTTACTCCAGTTTGGACTCTTTGCACCTTTATCAAAGATTAACTGATCATGTCTTTGAGGGTGGGTGTCAGGATACTCAACTCTATTCCATAGGTCCACAGGTCTGTTTTTATTCCAGTACCACACTGTTTTAATTACTGCTGCTTTGTAGCACAGTTTGAGGTTGGGAAACGTGATGCCTCCCATCCTCTTCTTCCCGAGGATTGCTTTAGCTATCCATGGGGGTTTATTATTCCATACGAATTTCAGGAGTGTTTGGTCAATTTCTTTAAAGAATGTCATGGGTATCCTTATAGGAACCACATTGAATCTGTAGAGAGCTCTAGGGAGTATTACCATCTTGACAATGTTAATTCTCCCCATCCATGAGCAGGGAATCTGTTTCCATTTCCTTGTGTACTCTTATTTTTTTGAAGCAGTGTCTTGTAGTTCTCTTTGAATAGGTCCTTTACACACTTGGTTAAGCTGATTCCTAGGTATTTGATTTTCTGTGGCACAATTGTGAATGGAATCGATTTCTTAATATCCCTTTCTTCTCTTTCGTTATTTGTGTATAGGAAATCCACCGACTTTTGGATATTGATTTTGTACCCTGCCACTCTACTATACCTATCTATTGTTTCTAAGAGTTTTTGGGTCGAGAGTTTGAGGTTCTCTAGGTATAATATCATGTCATCTGCAAATAATGATAGCTTGATTTCTTCCTTGACTATCTGGGTGCCCTTAATGTCCTTTTCTTCTCTGATTGCTGTGGCAAATACTTCCAGTACTATATTGAATAAAAGAGGTGATAGAGGGCAACCTTATCGTGTTCCTGATCTTAAGGGGAAGGCTTTCAATTTTTCCCCATTGAGAATGATACTCGCTGTGGGCTTTTGGTAGATGGCTTTGGCCATCTTGAGGAAGCTTCCTTCAATTCCCATTTTCTAGAGGGTTTTAATCATGAATGGGTGCTGGATCTTGTCAAATGCTTTTTCTGCATCTGTTGATAGGACCATATGTTTTTTATTTTTTCTCTTTTTGATATGATGTATTATGTTGATTTATTTGCGAATGTTGAACTATCCTTGCATTCCCGGGATGAATCCTACTTGGTCATGATGCATGATCCTTTTGATGAGTCTTTGGATTCTGTTTGCTAGTATTTTGTTGATGATCCTAGCATCTGTGTTCATCAAGGAGATTTGTTTGTAATTTTCCTTCTTTTGTGTTGTCTCTCCCTGCTTTGGGTATCAGGGTGATATGTGCCTTATAGAAGCTGTTTGGGAGTGTTTCTGTTTTTATATTTCCTGGAAGAGCTTGAACAGGACAGGCAGTAGGTCCTCCCTAAAGGCTTGGTAGAATTCGCTAGTGAACCCATCTGGACCTGGGCTTTCCGTGTTTGGGCAGACTTTTAATTACTGTTTCAATTTCCTCGATGGTGATAGGCTTATTTAGGTATTGGAGGTCTTCTTGTTTCAATCGTGGGAGGTTATAGGACGTCAGGAATTTATACATTTCTTCTAGGTTCTCATGTTTTGTGGCATACAGGTTCTCAAAGTACTCTCTGAAGATCTTTTGGATTTCTGTTTTTTCTGTTGTGATGTCACCATTTTCATTTCTGATTCTGTTTATTTGGGTTCTCTCTTTCCCTGTCCTTACAAGTCTTGCCAATGGCTTGTCGATCTTGTTTAATTTTTCAAAGAACCAGCTCTTGGTTTCATTAATCTTTTGGATTGATTTTTTGGTTTCCAGCTCATTGATTTCCTCCCCAAGTTTTATTATTTCCTTCCTTCTGCTTGGGTTGGGCTTCTTTTCTTGATCTTTTTCTAATATTTTCAGCTGTGAGGTCAGGTTATTTATGTGGGCCCTTTCCTCTTTCCTTATGAATGCTTGCAGAGCTATGAACTTTCCTCTTAACACAGCTTTTGCTGTGTCCCACAAGTTCTGATAGTTGGTATCTTCATTGTCATTTGTTTCTAGGAATCTTTAGATTTCCTGTTTGATTTCTTCTATGACCCATTTGTTGTTCAGCAGTGAGCTGTTTAGTTTCCAGGAGTTTGGTTTGGCTCCCTGCTTCTGTGTATGGTTAACTACTATTTTCAGTGCATCGTGATCTGAAAAGATAGTTGACACGATTTCAATCTTTTTTATTTTGTTGAGGTATGCTTTGTGGCTCAGTATATGATCTATCTTGGAGTATGTTCCATGTACACTGGAAAAAAATGTGTATTCAGCTTTTTTGACGATGAAAAGCCCTGTATATATCAACCAGCTCTCTTTCTTCCATTTCTTCCTTCAGGTCCAGTATTTACCTGGTGAGTTTCACTCTTGTCGATCTATCCATAGTTGATAAGGCAGTGTTGAAGTCTCTGACTATTATTGTGCTACTGTTAATGTCTTCTTTGAGGTCTATTAATAGTCGTTTTAAGTATTTTGCTGGCCCCTCGTTTGGCGCATATATGTTTAGTAGTATGATTTCTTCCTGGTATACATATCCCTTAATTATTAAGAAATGGCCTTCATTGTCCCTTTTAACCTTTTTCAGCCTGAAGTCTATATTGTCAGATATGAGTATGGCCATACCCGCCTTTTGTAGGGGGTTGTTTGCGTGGAGAATGGTCTTCCAGCCTTTGACTTTGAGTCTGTGTTTGCTCTGGTTATTCAGATGTGTTTCTTGTAGGCAGCAGAATGTTGGATTCAGTTTTTTAATCCATTTTGCCACCCTGTGTCTCTTAATTGGTGCATTCAGACCGTTGACGTTGAGAGAGATTATTGTCATTGGATTTTTGTGCCATATTTCTGTTTAAACTTGTTGTGGTTTTGGGTTGTCTTATTTTATAATAGACCCTTCAATCCTTCTTTTAAAGTTGGTTTTGAGCCTATGAATTTCCCTAGTTGTTGTTTGTCTATGAAGTTGTGTATCTTTCCTTCACATCTGAAAGTAAGTCTAGCTGGGTAAGGAATTCTTGGTGAGGCCTGCAGTTCATTAAGCCTTTTCACAATATCCCACCATTGTTTTTGGGCTTGGAGTGTTTCATCTGAGAAGTCTGCTGTAAATCTCAGGGATGCTCCTTTGTATGTGATTTCCTTCTTTGATCTTGCTGCTTTCAATATTCTATCTGTGTCTATCGTTTTTGTCATTTTAATAAGCATGTATCTTGGAGTATTCTTATTGGGGTTTCTTTTAGCTGGTATCCTCCGGGCCTCCTGTATCTGGGAGTATGCTTTCTTCAGTTCAGGGAACTTGTCAGCGATGATGGCTTTGACAGTTTCTTCTTCATCAGGGTTTTCATCTTGCCCTTCTGGGACCCCAATGATGCATATGTTGTTCCTTTTGGCTTCATCCCGATTTTCTCTGGTAGTCTGTTCATTGACTGTGAGTCTTTTATCCATCTTCTGGTGTTGTCTACAGAATCTCTGAACCTTGTCTTTGAGATCACTAATTCTTTCTTCATTAGCTTTGGAGGCCTTCCCCTGTGTTTTTCAGTTCACTTACCTCATTTTTAATATCTGTCATTTCTACTTGTATTTTGGTCTGAAATTTACTCAGTTCTGCTCTCATGTCCTTTTGTATTTTATTGACTTTGTAATCCATTGTTTCTTTGAGTTCCTTGTGAATCTTTAACAGTTGCTTCCGAAATTCCTTTTCAGAAAGGTTATATAGCTCATCATTATTGCTTGACTCATCTGTATTAGTGACTTCAATAGTAGAGCATGACGGAATTCTGCGTTGCTTTACCATAATGACTATCGTAGTTTGAAAATGTGTATTCTAGGTCAATAGAGTTAGTAGGTGCCTGAATTACTTTGCAGTTAGGATGTATAGCAAAGAGTGTAGGGGCAAATGCTCAGTGGTATCGCAGGTAGGTCTAAAATACTTCGTGCTAACGGGCTAGCATCCGTGCGGTTTTTGAATTTTGGGGTGTCAGTGGGTGGTTCTGGAGTCAGGGGGTCGGGGTGGGGATAGTGCAGTGGAAGATCCGATCCGAGGAAGCTGGGTGTGGGTAGGTCCTCTTCTCAAAGCGCCAGCCCTTTATCCTGGAGAGGAGTAGCTCGGGAACTGCCCGCTGCAGGAACGCACTTGGTGGGGAGAGCTGGAATGCACCTGGTGGGGAGAGCCCCTATGTCTCTTCTTATAAGGGTATTAGTCCTAAGGGCCCACCCTCGTGATATCATCTCAGCTGATTTGCTTTCTGAAGGACCCTACCATTACCAACTGGCATCACATTGGAGGTTAGGGCTTCCACGTTTGGGGAATACATATTCAGCCAATAGTCAGTGCAAGAGTTGAGATGAAAGAAAGTCCTATGGCTGATCTAGCTGGGTGGGGACTTGCTCATAGGTGATGATACCCAATTCAAGACTCCCTTGCCTTTGATGGTACCGTTTTGCTGTCAGAGAATTCTTTGCGTCTGCTCTGTTCTTTTGAGGGCCTCATGGGAAAGGTTTTGGGAGTCTGCCTTTTTCTAAATCTTATCAGGAGCAGGAGCAAAATTAAGTTATATTAGTGTTAGTGTCTGTAGTCTTGTCTGTGGAGCATTCACCCAAGTCAGTACTGCTTAAGTATCTCAAATGTCACTGAAGCCTGTAGCATTTCACAGATCCCTCCCTGCTGACCTAGGGTAAAGCATACTTATCCCACCTCTCTAGAAAGTAAAATACACTAAGTGCTTGTATGACCCACAGTCATTAAGTAGTATGACTGAGGATTGAACTCAGGGTTCCTGACTCCAGAGTCTGTGCCACTCCTAGGAGCAGAATGGACAATGCCATAATTAGGAATTGGGGCAAGGGCAACCCCTCTTTTGAAGAGCTGCTGGGATACATCAACTTTCCCCATCAGGGCTGCGGCAGGTGTGCTAGGCTAGCGTGGTGAAATGCTGTCAGTGTAATTGACTCATGAGTGTTTCCCAAGCTGAGAACACAGGCACAGACTTGAATCCTCTGGTTCTTTTAATGCCAAACAATGAAGTAGCTAGACTTATTTTGCGTCATAGTCTCAATTTCCATTTTCCTAGTTGGATAGAGGTAAAATGTCTCTTAATCTAGAATCATAGGATTAAGGGAGCAGGTAATGATGTTAAGTCACCTGGAGACCTTTGGGTGCCATTGAACAGGGAAACTTTGGCCAGGAAATAAATCTGCTAGTCTATTCTCCAAAAGGTAATAAGCTTTCTCCCTCCATTGGTGCTATTCAATAATCACTTAGGGGGTTCAGTGTGCTGGATGGTCTGTGAGTCAGACATGTTGTTCTGTGCTATTGAGGGTTAACATCTACAAATTGATTGGTGACACTTTTAATGTTTCTGTTGGTTTGTGCCAGGGATTGAACCCAGGTCCTCACACTTGCACAAGTACCCTGCTACTGGATAATACCCCAGTCCACTTTTAGAATTCTTATCATCTGTTGCTTCTTCTGGTAGTATGGCCTAGTATGTACTATATTCAATACCTCTGAAAGGAATAGGGTGTGTGGAGGAGTCAGGGCATGTATGGCTAACAGGGTGTATGTCTAATTGCCAAAACAAGCTGTATGTCAGATTTGGGAGTTTGAACTGCCTCTGGGTTACTTTTCACAAATTGCTTCATCTTACCAAACTCTAGCTTCACCTCCATAGTACATTAATTGATAGCAGGCTAATATCTATACTAATTAAATGTGCCTGCCTTCTAGTGGGGTATCAACAAGGCTGTGTTTTCCTAAAATGCCAGATTGTACATTTTACTTTAATGCTTCTGTTTAATTTACATCATATTTCTTTTGTAGGTTGTTTTCCTTTAACTACTAATCTTCTTTAGAACAAGATGTGTTCAAGCTTCTGAATAAAAAAAAACAGAATTAAGGAAGAAGCCAATTTGGGATTTAAGAATAATCATAGAACAATGAGGATCTCTCTCTCTCTCTCTCTCTCTCTCTCTCTCTCTCTCCTCACACACACACACACACACACACATGCACACAAACCATGCACAAACATCTTCCATGCTTAGGGCAAGTGTGAGACTTGGAGTCTAAAGCCCACATATTCATTCCTGAGGTAATTCTAAATGCCCACACAGCCTGGGGTTTTCAGTGTGGGAGGGCAAAAAGAATATCTTAGAGAAAACAATTTTATTTAAATTCATTCTACATCTCAAGCCTTGGAGGCAACATAGGGCCAATGGTCAAGGGCCTTGAACAAATTGCTGTTGTAGTGGCAAGGCATTTGTATACATCAAAACTACAGTTGGTGCCTGCACACCCGACAGACTTCCAGAGGCCAGAAAACCTCGCACAACACAACCACAGTCATCCTCAAGGTCCGGACTCCACAGCTGGACACAGCCCTACCCAAGAGAGAAGCCGAATTCAAGCCCAAGTATGTGGGACTTGGCGACCAAGTCCACCAGTTTCCAGACAACTGAAGCTGGGGCCCCTCCCCACCCTCAATCCCCTCCACAAAGGCCTTGTGGCCCCGCCCAGAACTGCTGTTAAGGCTGTTGACCAGAAACCAGGTACTCAGGCACAGGGGCAGAGCTTCTGCCTGCCTGCTCAGTGCTATGCTGATGAGGCGTTCTGGAAGGGGGGCAGGTTCTGGCCCTTTCCTGCACCCCCCTGCAGACTCCCAGAGACAGAAGACCTCCCTCAACACAACCATAGTCATCCTCAAGGCCCGGACTACACAGCTGGGGCTAAGGGAGCAGGCAAAGGGATGGACATAGGGGGTGGGTGGGAAATAGGAGTCTCTGATGGTGGTGGTGGTGGGGGGGGCAACTGGTGGTGGGAGTCTTTCTAACAACTATATTGCAAAAAACTTTGTACTTTGTAAATCACGGTGTTTAAATAAATAAAATTTTAAAAAACTACAGTTTTGGGGGGGGTTGAAGCAATAGTACAGTGGGTAGAGTGTTTGCCTTGCATGTGACTGACTTGGGTTTGATCCCAATTTCCCATCTGGTCCTCCCAGCACTGCCAGGAATAATTCCTGAGTGCAGAGCCAGGAGGTAACCCCTGAGCATTGCCAGGTGTGACCCCAAAAACAAGACAAACTCCAAATTAAGCTACTAAGTCAGGCCAGAGAAATAGTATAGCAGGTAGGGGCGCTTGCCTTGCTTGCATGTGACTCCTCTGGGTTCTGTTCTAACACCTGATATGGTCCCCTAAGCCCCACCAGGAGTGACTCCTGAGAGCAGAGCCAGGAGCATCACCAGGTGTGACCCCCAAAAACAGAAAATAATCCAAAAGAACTATAGCCAGTCAACACTCCTATAAGCATAGTGTTGCTTATTGAACCCAAGATACAGTAATTTAATATAAAAATATGTCTTTTAAGAGAAAGGCTGGGGATAAGAGGGAAACCAGGGACAGGCTGACACTGGAAGACAGGTTGGCGTGGTAAAATTGGAGTTACAAGATTATATTACTGAAATTCTATTGTTGATAGCTTTGTAAGTCATAGCGCCTAATCTTTTTTAAAAGGTAATTTCAAGTCATGTTTTTTAAGTTTGACACCAAGTAAGAATCAATATCAGCTAGATGAATTCAAACAAGTGAAAACAGAGAATTAGAAGATCAAGGTGAGAGCAAGTGGAGCCTGGGCAAGAGTTCGGTGGCTAGCTAGTGCCAGGACCGGAGCTTGAACCCCTGTCCTACATGTGCCCCCTACTCTCCTCCACCCCACCCCTGACCTACCAGTTATAGCCCTAGAGGCACCAGCATTGATGGGTCTGAGCAGCATTGCAGCCTTGGACCTAAGTCTGAGACTGTCTGGCCTGGACCCTTGGAGCACTGCTTAGGAGACAACTCCCTGCCCCTGGCTGAAAATAAAATGGGGGAGGTGCTAGCAAATAACCCACTACAAGAGAGAAACTCCTTACTTACTCACAACATTATTTCAGACCAGAATCTTCCTGAGATCAATAATCCCTGGATGAAGCTAGGTCAGGAGCTAGAGCTGGTTAGCAGGAAATGAGACGATAACTTAAGAGTTAGACAACGTGGGACAGGAATGATAGTACAGCAGGTAAGAAAATTGCCTTGTACACGGCCCACCCAATTTTGATTCAGCATCACCCAAGACCACCAGGAGTGATCCCTAAACACAGAGCCATGAATAAGTCCCAAGCATCACTGGGTGTAGCCCACAAACAAAAAGAAATAAATGCATTTTTTTTTTAAAGAGCAAAACTCTTGCTTTTCTCTGGAGATGGTAGTTTACAAAGACTTTTTTTTTCTGGCTAAGTAACGGAGTGAGCTGATGCTGCAGTAGCTGTTCCCTGCCCCCCCAACCCCCGCCCCCATTTTCCCAATGCCAACTTTGCTGGCAGACAAAACCAGGGCAACAATAAAAAACCATTCAAGTGGAATTGATGAGGGTGAAGGAATCATGATTGGCTAAGAGAGAAGGTTAGAAGTTACCCCTGGAGAAGCAGCACACAGTTTTAATTTAATATTGATTTCCGTATCAGGAGGAAGAACCTGCCCTTTGCAGGGAAGCAAGCTGTTGTGGAGAAATCTGTTTCCCAGCCTGGTCCGGATGTGCCGCTCCTGCGCAGAGCACAGCTCCTCTCTCACTCCAGGCCGTGGGAGCTGCCTGTAAAGTACGTTCACTCCACAGTATGGCAGCGCAGCGACTAGGACCCGCAGACACAGGCTTCCTTCCTGAGTCTGATGCTTTGCTTTGTGCCATCATCAAGATCTTCTACAAACCTACAGGCTGCCCTTAGAAGCAGTTCTTAAGAAACACACGCTCTGGACTCTCTCTGCCTTTAGAGGAGCCGGTGTTCTTTCTTAAGTGCTTTATCTCTCTCCCTCTGTTTCTCCTTCCTACCCCTTCCTAAGAGCCTTCAAAAAAAATTCGTTTGCTTAAACAAACAAACAAACAAACAAAAGGACCAAATGAACGAACGGATGGATGAATGAATGAATGAATGAATGAATAAAGAAGCACACACTTTGATTTTTTTTCCCTCATGGACACCATGAATTGTTACTCCCTTCAAATTCCCCCTTCCCAAACAAACCCCAAAAACCAGTGTAAGGAGTCCATTTGATAGCATGTTTCCCTTTCAAGTTCTGAAGAAAATGGCATAATTCAGGGGCATCTCCTTCTGGCATGGCAGCTCCTTGCACTTTTGTCAGCCTCAAACACTCACCCATTCATAGTCTGGCAGCCTGGTCACTGCAAATAGTGTGACTGAGACATAAGCGGTGCCAGGCCAGGGACAGGTGGGTAAACTGGGCTTGGGGCCCGGCCAGCCCTCCTATCATGTAATAAGAAAGCTCTCAAATAAACACAGTATGATTTAATTGAATTGGAGCTAGGAGATACGGTTTTTACAGAAACTAATTATGGCCGCAGCCTGGCATATTAGTGCGGTAAATCTCGCGGCTGCTGAGCCCTGGAGCGACTGCTGTGTGGTTTATTTCATCTCTTTCTCTGTGAAGTCTTGGTTTCTTTCATCCAGTTTCTCTCCACTTAGCCTCATCTCTCCCTCTTCTTTCTGGCATAGAAGAACCAGAATAAGGGTTCAAAATTTCTCGATCCCTGATGCCTCCCTCCAATCAGTATGCGTTTAGGACTCTGCGTGTAAATGTGTGTGTATACACATGTGTGTGTGAACGCTGGCTTTCTGTCTGTCTACAAGGGGGATTTAGGCTAAAATTGTACTAAGAAGTCATTACAAAAGGCAGGGAAATGGTGCTGTGAGCAACGCTACCTTGTGGGAATGATTCAGATAAACTATATAATAGCTTATCTTAGGGGATATTAGGGTAGGGAGAGAAGTTATAAAAAGAGGAAGAAGAGGAATGTGATCAACTTGGATTGGAAACATCAGGCACTCACTACTGTGGTGCCTCCACAGTTAGATGCTTCCTCCCATCTAACTTCTGATAATGGGTTCACCCCTGCGTAGGACAAAAGCTTCCTATTGGGAGCAAGAGGCACCAACTTTGCTGCTGTGTGTAGGGGTAGGGCTGTGCTCTGCCACAGGAGAGTGAGGTCACAGGAGAGTGGTAGGGGGAAACAATGAGCACAGATGTGGAGATCTACCCACGGAAGAGTTTCCTTCAGCCCCTTGTCAGTTTATCCAATCTCACTGTGACTTACAGCACGCTCCATACATAGGGAGAAGCAGGCTTTGAAAGCCTTTTACTCTCAACAGGGACCCTAAATGGTATCATTTTCCAAGTGAGGACTGTTGAGATAGTGAAAAGATGGGTATTAGAAACCAACACAGATTCAATTTCATAGTGTCTGGAGTCCAGTATTTTAAGTGGACATAAGACAGAACAGTACTTGAGGGAAGAAAACAACGACCTCCCTTTGTCTTCTGGAAAGCCCATGCAGGTTGCATTGAGATACTCCATCTCTCCCCTGTTTTTTGGTGGTGTAGAGGATTAAACACAGAACCTCACAGATGCAAGACAAGTGCTCTTCCACTAAGTATATTCCCAACTCATGTACCAAATGACTCCAAGCTAGAACCTTAGCCTGTAGCTTCAAAGTTTTTTGGTACTTCATGAATCTCAGGGCTAACCCTCTGGCCTGAGATGCCCAAATATCAGTTGTATCACTTGTCTCCCTGTTGTTATTGATATGCTCAATCGGGCACCAGTAACATCTCCATACATCCTGTCATGTGGTAGTGTAGCTCAAGGGCATCTGCTCACTCCAGAAAAACCAAGAACCTCAAACCATTTGTTTGGGTCATGGGAATGAGGTCTATAATTGTTACTTGTCTTTGGCATATCAAATACAACATGGGTAGCTGGCCAGGCCCTGCCATGTGGGTGGGATACTCTCAGTAGTAGGTTCTCAGTGCATTTACTGATGAACCCCACATTTATGGATGTGCTGCCATGTGCAGTGGGGAGACATCGGCTTTTCTCTTGGGTGGAGCTCTGACAAGCTGCTCTGATGAGTCTAATTAATATATGATTAAAAAGGTTATCTTTCTTTTCTTTTTAATAATTAACAGAGAAAAGTATCTTCTATGTTAGATCACTTCACTTGATCACTTGAATCCCGTTATTCATCGATTTGCTCGAGCGGGCGCCAGTAACATTTCCATTGGACCCTATCACGTGCCAATGTAACCCAATGGCATCTGGTTGATTCAGGAATATGAAGAGCCTCAAACCGTTCCTTCAGGGTCTTGACAAGGAAGTCTGACCATCTTGTAGGTGGGCGGCCACGTGATCTTTTGACATCCCGTGCGATCCAGTTGGTAATGGCTCTAGTCCAGCGGTCATCTCCAAATCGCATTACATGTCCAGCCCATCTGATTTTCGATGCCTTGGCAAACGAGACAGCATACCTGATTCTGGATTAGCAATGGAGGTCAGAACTCCGGATTCCTTCTCTCACTTGAGTGAGGCGTGATATTCCAAGCATAGCTCTTTCAATTCCTCTCTGGGAGACCCGAATAGCACTCTCATCCTGCTTTCGTAGGGCCAAGGTCTCTGAGGTATGTTAATGCAGGGAGAACGGTGGAGTTGAAGAGATGTGCCCGAGCCGGGAGGTTCTTTGTCCTTTTAGCTATTTCTTTGATGCCTTTGAAGGCATTCCATGCCTCTCTCTTCCTCCTGCGCAGCTCAAGTTTTAGGTCGTTCATCATGTTGAGTTCTCGACCTAGATACACATAACTGCTGCATTCAGAGATGTTTGTTCCATTGAAAGTGAATGGGGCCTCTGGAACTAGTTCATTTTTCATAAACATAGTTTTCTTTACATTCAGCTGTAGACCTATCTTTCCACATTCTCGGTTGAAGTCAGCCAGCATTTGTGCCGCTTGGCTAATGTTTGGTGTTATTAGAACAATGTCATCAGCGAAGCGGAGGTGGTGTAGTTGCCGACCATCTATCTTCACTCCCATTCCTTCCCATTCTATTTGTTGCATGATGTTCTTGAGTGTGGCGCTGAAGAGTTTTGGTGAAATGGTATCACCCTGTCAAACCCCTCTTTTGACATCAATGATCACTTCTTTGTAGAATGGTGAGATCCTGGTGGTGAATCCGTAATACAGCTCATGAAGAATCTTGATGTATTGGGTTTGAACAATCTGTTTGGCTAGGGCTTTGATGACTGCTTCAGTCCCCACAGAATCAAAGGCTTTCTGTAAATCAATGAACATGAGACAGAGCAGCATCTTGTACTCCCTACAAACCTCAATGAGCTTGGTTATTATGTGGATATGGTCGATTTTGCTGAATCCCTTTCCGGAAGCCTGCTTGCTCCCCATGGTTGTACTTCATCTAGTGTTCTGCTAATCCTGTTCAGGATGACTCGTGTAAACAACTTGTAGATGACGGACAACAGGCAGATGGGGCGATAGTTGCCGATGTCGTGAATATCTCCCTTCTTGAACAGTAGAACTGTCCTGCTGGTTTTCCATTGGGAGGGCACCTTGCATTTGGACAGGTAGCATGTGAAGAGCCGAGCCAGTGTATTGATTAGTAGTGAAGGCAGATTCTTCAGGTGTTCAGGTCTGACTTTGTCTGGGCCTGGTGCTGTTCCCTTCTTTACCAACGAGATGGCATGTTGGATTTCAGAAGGGAGAAAGTTGGGAATGACATATCCATCCTGTGGAATTTGGTATGTGAGGCAGGTGGATGTGGCTATCAAAGAGATTTGAGTAGAAGTCCTGGATAATCTTCTCCATTGCCTTTCTGGAAGATGTGATAGATCCATCAGGGCGTCGGAGGGCAGTCATCTTGGTCTTATAGTTGGTGAAGGACAGGCGGGCTGTGCCAATGCTTTTCCTGGCTTCTGCTGCATTTGCCAGTATTTCTGCTCTTCTGTCTTTGAGGTCTGCTTTTATCGCTTCTCTGCATCACTTAGCAAGCTTGGACGTTAGCATTTGGTCTCCTGAGGCTCGCGCCTTGCCATGTTTGTGAATGAGCTCAAGAGTTTCTGAAGACAAGCGTCCTTTTGTGTCTTTCTCTCTCTCGGCATTCCTCGCACAATCATGGAGGTGCTGAACCAGTCGGTTGTACTCTTCATCGATGTCGCCAATAATGGTATCTTCCCGTGTTGCTGCAATGGTGCCAAAGAGTTCCCAGTTGGTGGTCGCTCTGGGAGTTCTCTTCTTAAACTTTGCAACCTTTTCTCCCCCGTATTGGGAAGTAGAATTTTGCACGAAGGAGACGGTGGTCTGATCCTGTTTGGAATTTGGGGATGATAGCAACATCGGTCAGACAAAACCATCAATTGAAGATGATGTGGTCAGTTTCACTGTGGAACTGTCTGCCAGGAGATTCCCATGTCCAACGTTTCGCTTCAGTGTTCTGGAACTGTGAGTTCCCATGAATGGTCTTGGTGGACTCTCACCCTGTTCGTTCCATTTTAGGCCATGGGTCCCAATGTGGAGTTCTTCAGCCAATCTTCTGGGTCCTATCTTGGCATTAAAATCACCGACTATGAACTTGTAGAAGATGTGATCATTTTTATAGAACTCCTCCAATTCCATGTAGAATTTCTCAATTTCATCTTCTTTGTATGTGGATGTTGGTGCGTAGACAATGAAGATAGAAATTGCTGGCAGTGGGCCACATCTCTTCAAGTGTAATCGTCCTATTCGGTTTGTTAGACATTCAAATGAATCAATGTTGATGGCCATGTTCGTGTTGACAAGGACACGAACGCCACCGATGCCTCTTTTCGCCGCATGTTCCAAGGAACAATTCTTCTCTGGTGTCAAATACAGCATGATGCAACTGACGCCTCCCTCGTCTCAGTCAGACCAATAATGTCGTACTTGATCTATGTTAGATAAAAGGAAGGAAGAATTTTCTTTAAAAAATTCTAAACATCTTTCATCAAATGTTCTCTAGCTCAAATTCACTTCTAGCTTTCCCTCCTTGATTCCTAATTGGGTCCCTGCCCAAATGTCATGGGAGGCAAAATAACAGAACAGAAAATTTGATTTCTCCTTTATTAGCCTCCTAATTTAAAGTCATTTAAATGTTATTTCTAGCTGGTGATATTTCTTTCTAAAGGAACTAAATGCCCTGATAACAGTGCCTGAATTAAGATACATTCCATTAACTACACTTACTATTAATTAAATTAATTTACAGTTTCTTAAAAAAAAAACTGGGAGTTGGGGAGCTAACTCAATGGGCTAGAGCACACATCTTTCATGAATAAGGCCCTGAGATTAATCCCTGGCACCACCCATACCCCTAACACTGATGTACATATAAGACCTTGGCAGCCTCCAAGCACTACCAGGATGGCCCTAGTAGCTCCCAGCACCTCTGAAATCAAGCAATTTGCATTGCCACGCACACGTATGGAACTGTTTGGCCTATTTGGTTGAGAGTAGTCCCAGGACTCCCTGAGTATTGCTTGGGAAAGCCCTAAAGTTAAAAAATTGAAAATATGTTTTTTAAAAACAGAAAAATTTTAAAAAAAGCTGAGCTAAAATACTCTCATACCTGGCAGAGCACAGGCCTACCCCTACACACAGCAGGTACTCCTCATACCTGGGCTCAGGTATGCTGATCCAGAGACTCACAGATATGGGGCAGAGCTGCTACTGGTTCTCCCTGTGCCCAGCCGCTCACGAGGCACCCAGGACGGATGGTGGGTTCTAACCTTGGTCTGCCACCCCAGCAGAGCCTTGCAACAAGCCAGATGAGCCCCTACTCCATGAGGAACTCCATTTTCCATATCCAGACTTCCCTCTCATCAGAATTCCACCCAGCAGACCAGCCTATCACAGCCTGGCTCATCGAGATCCACCCTGCAGCAGTCCTTTTCAAAATCCGGCTCAGGTATGCTAATCCAGCGACTCACAGACATGGGGCAGAGCTGCTACAGGCTCTCCCCTGTGCCCAGCCACTCACGAGGCGCTCCAGGAGGAATGACGGGTCCTATCCCTGGCCCACCACCCCAGCAGAGCCTTGCAACAAGCCAGACAACCCCCACTCCATGAGGGCCTCCATTTTCCACATCCAGACTTGTCTCTCGTCAGAACTCCACGCAGCAGACCAGCCTATCACAGCCTGGCTCTCGTGGCTGCAAGCGGCTGCATGGTTCATCAATAAATGCTGGATTTAAAGATGACTATAAGAGTATGCTACCTGCACAGCATAGCCTGTCAAGCTACCTGTGTCGTATTTGATATGCCAAATACCAGTAACAATTTTAGACCTCATTCCCATGACCTGATGGAATGGTTTGAGGCTCTTTGTGTACCTGGAGAAAGCAGATGCCCTTGGGCTCTACTAGTATGACACAGGACATATGGAAATGTTACTGGTGCCCTCTCCAGCCAATCGATGACTAACGGGAATACAGTGATACAGTGATATAGTGAGCTAGAATGGTCTTTGACAAGGTACATCAACTTTTAATTTTTTTTAAAGTGGTATTGGGCCGAGCAATAGCACAATGGGTAGGGTGTTTATTTTGCATGTGGCTGGCCTGGGTTCAATTCCCAGCATCCTCGTATCATCCCCTGAGCACCACCAGGAGTAATTCCTCAGTATAGAGTCAGGAGTAACTCCTGAGCATTGCCAGGTATGACCCAAAAAGCACAAAAAAAGGTGGTATTACAATAGAGCCTCTGAGGTGGGATGTAGGTTAGCAGGATCAAAAATGTGGAGCCAAATTCCCCCATGCACACCCCTTATTCCTTTATTAATGTTTTGTTGCCTTTCTATTGTGTTTACCGATACTTTCAAATGGGTATCGCCATAAAGATTTGCTTGACCTTGAGTCAAACTAGGCACCCACAGTAATGAGCTGAATAGTTTAGGGGAACCATGTGGCAAATCCTGCCCTGAAATGAGTCTCTACATTGTTTGTGATGAGTGAGAGGAAATTTTACATGCCATGCCCATTTACTTAGACCTATCTGAGCGTTATCAAACCTGAGATACTGTCAAATTTACCCTTTTTAAGTGCAATTTCCTGGTACCTTATCTTGCATGGTTTCACAGCAACTTTGGATAAAACTAGGATAAGGGAGATTTCAGGGTAATCCCAGTTTAAGAGAAGAAATCTGGACTCAGAGCGGCTATATTCTGTGTGCGGGAAGGACTCTGACTTCTCTTTGGAAACAAATCTCACCTACCTTGTGACTGCCAGTTCAGCCCACAAAATGTAGTGACTTGTTTTGACATTTCAGGAAGCCATTGTCCCACAGGACTGAGAATGCAGATATGGAGGTTTGGGGACACGAGCTTGTTTTCTATAAAAAAAAGAAGTTGTAACTAAATTCATCAGGGCTTGGGAATGACGGTGGCCTATCAGGAGGTCTGGATTTTGTCCATATTTTAGAATCATAACCACAGAATTTGAACACTGAAAGAACATGGAAGTATCTCCTGGACCTTTGATAAGAGTGCAACCTTTATCAAAGTGCGTAAAAATGGTTCTTAATGGTTAGTTCTTAACTAACCAATGGGTGGCGAAGTTCCCCACACTAAAAATTTCCCAGACACTGTGTGTGTCCCACAGTTCAACTCAGTTCTGATAGTGCCTACTTGGACATAACTTCAGATCCCTCCCCACCAAAGGGTCAGTCACAAGACTTGTGATTCCAAGCTAACCCCAAGTCCACATCATGCCCTGAATGGTTCATGGAAGAGGGTCAAGGAACACAGTCCACAGTGGACCAAGTAGTGGAGGGGACAGGCTTGAATTCTGGAAATCCTGGTAGGATGAGGTTCTCTTCAGCCTTCCACCTGTTTTACCTTCATCTCCCAAACTATCTGTGAAGCAATAGTAATAGTCCTTCTCTCCTTCTCTTAGAGTGACTTTGGTACTTGGTGAAGGTGAAATGAGGTCATTGCTATTGAGATACTTGACTGAAATAGAAAACGGTCCGGAAATCCAAATGGATTTCTACTGCCATGGAGATATGCATTAGGGGTGCTCATTTCCTGATTAACATATAAAATTTGCTTTATGTGAAGCTTCCAGAAAGTCTTCCTATAACAAGTTGAATGCGCTCATCAATTCTCACCTCTGGCACACATTTGCTTCAGCCACACAGAGGACCACTTAGTCTTATGCCTATGAACACCATCCGTGTCCACACCCTACACTGCCAAATTGATCCAGACATGAAATTAAGAATAATTCTCTTCTTTGCTAACCTCCCTCAAGCTCCAGACAATGGATATTCTTTCCTAGGAAGTAAGTTTAGGGCTGGGTCCACTAAGATCAAAGCCCTAGGAAAATTCAATAGAAGAAAACAAACTTCACCATTGCAGTTGCACCATTGTTTCTACTAAAGTTTAGTCAAAACGAATCCTTTAAATTGCCTTTTCCCCTTTTGAACTGGCGGAGAAGTCTGTTTTATAAAGATCTGCCAGGGCCATTGTTTGTGGGATGCTGGGTTCCCAGGGTGGGTGTTTAAGAAATGAGTTAGATAAAAGCAGGGAAGACAATCATGAGGAAGCAAGCTCTCAAATATCTGATATTTTCACAAAAGTTTGAGGAATAAGAAGTATTCCAATTTTAGTTAGACTTTAAAAAGCATTTTCTTCCTGAACCGTACTTTCTCATGTGTAATTATTTTCTTACAATTTTGTTGGTATAAGGAATAGGTTTTAGCATGACATTCTTGTCATACATTCCATGGGATATATATACATATAGACATATATATGTCTTATATATAATATTCCACATTTACATGATATTCCATGATATAAATATGTGTAGGGTGTGTATATATATATATATATATATATACATATATATACACACATATATGCCTATGATTTATATTATTTCTCCCTGCCAGCTACTTTGTAGACTACACGCCTTCTTTCCTAAAGTAGTCTTGGAAATCAATGCTCTAGTATATCAGGTCATAAAACAGAACCCTCAGTGTTTTCTGATTTTTGCTGGTGAACTTTTATAGGTCCACACACAACCCTGAAATTTATATGTAATAATAACTCCCCACAAATAGCTAAAGCAATCCTGGGCAAAAAGAAGATAGGAAGCATCACCTTTCCCAATTTCAGACTGTACTACAAAGCGGTAGTAATTAAAACAGGATTATATTGGAGTAAAAACAGAACTGTGGACCTATGGAATAGAGTTGAGTATCCTGACACCCAGCATCAAATACACAATTATTTAATCTTTGATAAAGGAGCAAAAAGTACAAAATGGAGTAAGGAAAGCCTCTTCAACAAGTTGTGCTGGGAAAACTGGGCAGCTACTTGTAAAAAAATGAATCTGGACCTCTGGCTAACACTATGCACAAAATTCAGATCAAAATGTTAAAGATCTCAATATCAGACCTGAATCCACAAAGCACATTGAAGAAAATATAGGAAAAACCCTCCACAACATTCAAACTAAGGGCATCTTCAAAGATGAAACACTACTAACAAAGCAATTAGAAACAAAGATAAACATATGGGATTACATGAAATTAAAAGCTTCCTCACCTCAAGAAACAATGACCAAGATACAAATACAGTCCACACAGTGGGAAAGAATATTCACCTAATATCCATCTGATAAGGGGTATATCCAGGATATATCAGGCACTGGTAGAACTTTACAAGAAGAACACAACAAGTCCATTAAAAAGCGGGGAGAAGAAATGAACAGAAACTTCAACAAAGAAGAATTTCGAATGGCCAAAAGGCATATATATTAAAAAATTTTCATCATCACTAATCATCAGAGAGATGCAAATCAAGCCAATAATGATATATCATCTCACACCACAGAGACTGGCACATATCCAAAAGAGCAAGAACAACAAGTGCTGGCATGGATGTGGAGAGAAAGGGACTCTCATCCATTCTTGGTGGGAATGTCGACTGGTACAGCATTTTGGGAAAACAATATGGACATTCCTCCAAAGACTAGACATTGAGCTCCTGTTTGATCCAGCCATACCACTCCTGGGAATATACCCTAGGAAGCCAAAAACACACAGCAGAAACACCATCTGCACTTTTTGTTCATAGCAGCACTATTCACTATAGCTAATTATAATTGCTATTAATTAATAGCCAGACTCTGGAAACAACCAGAGTACCTGAGAACAGATGACTGGATAAAGAAACTTTGGTACATCTACACAATGGAATACTATCCAGCTGTTAGGAAAAGAAGTTATGAAATTTGCCGATAAGTGGATGGACATGGAGAGGATCATGCTGAGTGAAATTAGCCAGAGAGAAAAGGATAGATATAGTATGACTGCATTTATTTGTGGGATATTAAAAAATAGCATGATGCCAATATCCAAGGCCAGGCAAAACATAGATCAGGAGGTTTTGTCAGTTGGTGGAATCTACCGCGAAGTGTGTGGGAGTCAGAGGTTAGGTAAGACAGGGAAATGGAACAGTGTACTAATAATTATTGGAAATGATAATACCAGCCTAGAACTGAGAATTGAATGTAGGCAAAAGGATATGCATGATAACCTCTAAATATAAGTATTGCAAGCCACAATGTGTAAGAGAAGGGAGAAGAGAGAGAGAGAGAGAGAGAGTGAGAGAGAGAGAGAGAGAGATGTTCATTACCATGTGTGAAAAGACAAGTTGATTTCTCTAAAGTTTCTTCAGAAGATCTTGGCATGTTGAATTAGTAGCTGCTTTATTTGAAAGTTGCTCCCATGTTGGCAGTAGTGGACCATGTGTAACTGAAGTTTGCTTAAAGTTCTTTTAAAAAGAAAGAAAAAGGAAGAACAGTGTGCTAGAAAGATAATACTGGGGTTAGGTGTTTGCCTTAGTGCACTTTAATCCCTGACACTTCAGGTGGTCTCGTAAACATCAGCAGGAGTGATCCCTGAGCACAGAGCCAGGAATAAACCTTAAGCATAACCAGTTGTGACTTAAACCTTCCCCCTATCAAAAAAAAATATATATATGGGGGAGGAGAGAACAGTTAATTCCAACTCAGTCTCATTTTGTAGGTAAAGAAACTGAAATTTAAGAAGCAAACGAAACACTGAAAGAATCATTTAAATCTAGTTAAAGACTTGACTTGTTTTCTTTTCTGTCTTCCAGCCTTTGTGGCTGTGGGCAAGGAGGCTATTGAGGGTGAACAACATAGTCAGGGGTCTCATCTCAACTTTGCTTCACTCAGTGGCCAGGGCTGAAAAGATTTTCCTAGAGTCATGTCTTTCTAGATGAATCCACCCCCTCGCTTCCCACTCACTGTGTTCCCATCTCAGAGAACGATTGACCATTCTCTAGTATTGCCATTTTCTCTGCCCGCTTTCATGCCTCTGCACATTCATGCTTCTAGAATGCCTTCTCTCAGTTTTGTCTTCCGGCAAGCCTCTGCTTATTCTTCAAGCTGCTTCTTGCTCCCCTATAAGAAACTAGCACTGAAGTAGTGGCCACTCTATAATGACTTTTGACATAGCCAGATTACCTTCAAGGTTCTTATCAACTCAGACAGTCCCGTCCTTCCCTATCCTGGCAGTACAAATTGGAGGGCAGAATGTTAGGCCCTTATTTCCATAGACTTACATCACAGCAGTGCCCAACACTGAAATTTTGTCGTTGAGTGAATGAATGATTAATCAACCCTGCCATGCTAAAAGCTTAAATAGTACTGGTGACATAATAACGCCCACAGAAACCTATATTAATTCACCCTCATTAATTCCAGCCTCTGAGGGAGCTGTTGGGAGTACCCTGCAGCTGACCTCAAGTCTCCCAACGTGCTAGTGTGGCACATCCAGACGTGAGCTGTTTGAAGGCTAAAGGCGGTACTCCTGACTTGTGAGTTGTACTGCCTCGAATCACCCACTACAACCTGTATTCAGAGTGTGCAGAGACAGAGGAGGAGGAGAAAGCTGGGCAGGAATGGCTCTGCCTAGAATGACCATTCATTTTATTCATAGACTTAAAATAAGACCCTAAATGGTCTCAGATGTGTAGGACTGAACCCAAGGCAAGATAAGTAGAGTACTGTCTTGTCGGGAGCTGCTGGGGTCCCCAACAATACCAGGAAGCGAGTTCCCTTCTACCTCTGAAGCTGGCAGGGAATGGATGAAAACTCAGGAATCTGGTGCAGTTTTAAAAGGCTTTACTATCACAGGTTCTGGTATACAAGCCAAGAGCAGGAAAAACTCTGGATTCTGGGTTTCCAGCTAGGCCCCAGCCATGTGTAGGCCAAGATGGCTGCCACCACGTGTTGAAGCCCAACAGAGAACGTTGAGGATGGAGAGAGGAAAAACGCTAAAGGAAGCCAAAATGGCAAAAAGGCCCCTTCTCTTCTTATCCTAGCTTCTTTTTATAGACTGAAACCTGTCAAAGTCTTCCAGCCCAGCCTATTGTGGGTTGGGCTATCTAGAGATGTAGCCAGGTAAATGACCCTTTTGAAATGTAGATCTTTAGGTGAGTCTTTGGCTGGAGCTTCACAAAAGCCAGAGTTGATTTCCTGAGGCAAAATCTCCCTAACTAAGTGAGGAGGGGCTGCATCTCTGAAACAGAAAGCAGTTCAGAATGTAATTTGTAGGAAATGGCATTAATACTTTTTACTATGAATATATAACTAGCAGATCCCAGGCTATGGATCCCACTAAGGTCCAAAATCCACCAGAATAATTCACCTTGGCATTACCTTTAGAGTCAGAGACACGTTAGTTTGCCTGGAGGCACACTGGTATGCCTCTGAACTAGGGAATTGATTACATTATGGTAGATCCAACGTGGCCAAGTACTCTTGGGATATCTACATGTATGTTCCACACAGGGACCCGTGGGAACAGAATATTGATCTGGGGCAAGCGAGATTCATGATAAAAATATTTATGCCGTATAAAATTATGAAATCAGTCCAATTCTGCCCAAACTCCCATTGTGTCTGCTCTGGAGATTCCCCAAAGGCAGGGACCAGCTCTCCACATAAACTAAGTGTAACTGGAGGCTAAGGTTCAGTAGGGTGTGTCACCCAACACTCTACTTGTTTTGCTTTGAAGACACACCTGGCTGTGAACAGGGTCTATTCCTGGTCCTGAAATCTGGGGTCACTTGGCAGTGGTGTTTAGGGGTAACAGTGGATGCACTCAGCCCCTTGGGCTCTCTCTCTGTCCACGTCCTCTATTTGGAAAGTCACCCAAGGACAGGAACTACAGAAAACAATGTTTCTGTTGAAGACTGAACTTGAAGTGATGCAGTCACACACACAACACACACACACAGAATACACACAAGTGCATGGCATTCCCCAAACAGCAGCTTGTTAGAGACCAGGCACCAGTTTTCCACAGTCAGTGTCAAGGGGAAAGGTCCCATTGGGGCTCTGGTAAGAGGCAGAACAGTGATTTAGACTCCAAAACTACACTAGGAAGAATAAACCCTGGGGGTCAAATGCTAGAATGGGCGCACGTTGCTGTTTGTTCAGAATTCTCCACAGAAATTTGGGTTGAGGGGCGGGGGGGCAGAAGCTTTCAGGTGTTCTATGCTAGTACCAAGCAATGGTCAAAACCTGAGATTTATCTGGGTTTCAAAAACCCTGGAGGGCTTGTTGCTTGCTACAGACCAAAGTGGTGCCAGGAGGTCCACCAAGATATTTGAGAACAAAGAGGCAGTAAACACAGTCTGAACCTTTCACCAACTGTCTCCATCCTAAACCAAAATGAGCAATGAGTTGTTGGGATAAACATCTGTGTGAGTGTGTGTGTGTCTATGTGTGTCTGTGTGTGTCTGTGTGTGTGTGTTTAAGGTTGATGGTGAAAGAATTTTTAAAGAAGTTTTATACAGGAATGTCTAGTTTACACTATTTAACGTTATGGTCAAATGAATATAGCAGATTTAATGTCTATGTATTTATACTTTGAAATAGCAAGACTAGAAGGTCTTAAAATCTTAGAAGGCCTTAAAACCTTAAATTTTCATAAACACAATATTTTTAAGAAATAAGAAAAAGAACCAGAGCAATAGTACAGTGGAGACAGTGTTTCCCTTGCATATGGCCAATCTGGATTCAAGCGCAGTCTTTCCTCCAAGTCCTGCCAGGAGCGATCCTTGAGTGTGGAGCCTTGAGCACAACTGCGTGTGGCCCCCAAACAAGACAAAACAAAACAAAAATAAATGAATACGAGAGAGAGAGAGAGAGAGAGAATAAGTGTTTTAGTTGTTGATTTTATTTATTTTTATTATTATTCAATATAGGGTTATCCTTGTTACCCCTGAGTCCATTTTGACAGTAAATAAATTTGATACTCAGATTGTATAAGTCGTTTGTTCAAGATTACACTACTGTAATTCTTTTTTTTTCTGAATTTCTCTGTGTGTAACCATTATAAATAATATAACATTCCATTCCAGACCAATTTGCAACAGTTGGATATGGGAAGAACTGTTCTCCCCATGTTTTAGGTTTTCAGGAAGAAATCCAACTGATTGTTGCTGTTATCCATTTCCTGGGTCTAGGGCCAGAGGCTGGTTATGGTTTTCCATGACTTTCCTGTTTTTTTTCTGATTTGGAAAATGATGCCAACTGACCTAACTCCATTTCATAGGACTTGTTGAATTCACATTTGCAACTTGCTCCTAATATCATACCACAGAGTCACTATCACTATCTTCACTATCTTCCTGTTGATCATCTATTTGCTAGAGCGGGCACCAGTAATATCTCCATATGTCCTGTCTCATGCTAGTAGAACCCAAAGGCATCTGCTTGCTCCAGGAACATAAAGAGCCTCAAACCATTATATTAGGTCATGGGAATGACCTAATATAAAAGTTACTGGTATTTGGCATATCAAATACTGACACAAGCAGCTTGCCAGGCTTGCCGTGCAAGGGTGGCATACTCTTGTAGTCACCTTTAAATAAAGCAATTATTGATGTACTGTGTGGCCGCTAGCCGGGCTGTGATAGTCTGGTCTGCTGGGTGGAGTTGTGGAGGAAAAAAAAAGGTTGGGATGTGGAAAATGGCGGCCTCCATGGAGTCGGGGGTCGTCTGGCTTGTTGTGAAGCTCTGATGGGGTGGCAGGCCAGTGCTAGAACCCGCCATGCCTCCCAGGTGTCTCATGGAGCGGCTGGGCACAGGGAGAGCAAGTAGCAGCTCTGTCCCATGTCTGAGAGTCTCTGGTTCAGCATACCTACAGGGAACCTTTTGGGACTGCCTGCACCCAGTCTGGACAGCTCTGCTGTATTCATTCATTTTGCTACTTTTGTTTAATTTACTTTTTATGTGATAGGTTTATTTGGTGGTGTGAGGGATCAAATTCAGAGCCTCATACATGCTCTGTATGCAGCCGGAGCCTTATTTGTTTTTAAAGTCATACTCCATCTACTTCGTTTCTAATTTGTCAGAAGTATTTGGGAAGGGGGTGTCTGGGTGAGAGGCTGACCTATGATCTGAGTCACTTGGCATGACCAACATGCCCTCTGGAAAGCTCTTTGAAGATGTCTAGGGAGTCAGCAGTTTTTACAGGAAGTTTTTCGGTCCACTTTTAAAGGAAAAAGATCAATGCAAGAAAAGTGTCCAAATGGTTCTAGCTTTCTAGCTCTTTTGGAATTAGTCTTGAACTTTTTATGAAAAATTTTATAAAATTCTGTAAAATGCAAAATTTTATATAAAATACAACATTTATATAATGCTCCTGGAGCAAGTAGGTGCCCTTGGGCTCTACTAGCATGAGACAGTACATATGGAGATGTTACTGGTGCCCGCTCGAGCCAATTGATGATGAACGGAAGACAGTGATACAGTGATATAAAATAATGGGAATAAGTACCTTGGGGGTACATTGGTCCTTTCAGTAAAGCAAATAAACTAAATGTAAAATAGATACCAGCAACCAAATATGTCCTTTTAGGACTTTTTTTCTGATACACTCACTTGGATTATGTATTAGATTGCTGAATATCTGCCAATTCTCTGCAAGAACATAGAAAAACCACAACAAAATTCTCATAGATGGGAAACTCTATGCTTAAAAATATTTCACATGAATTAATTCTGTTTTAAGGAGATTTGCATGATTAAACCAAGATTACTCATAACAATTCTATGTTCTTTTCAAAATGATGAATCTGGTCATAGTAGGAAAAGAGTCACCTCAAGTCAGGCACTAGGTAGTTCTTTGACTCCGTTACTGACACTTGCTTCCTTTATTGATTTATTTGTTTAGCAGGTATTCATTGGCTACAATTCTGGGTACAATCCCCTGGCTCTGTCAGTGCAGCAAATCCCTGTTCCATTGGAGTTTGCCTGTGAATTGGGGAACTTGCCTGTTGCCTTGGGGCTTGCCTATGGCTCTCAAATGCAAACACTGTGTTTAGCAGGACATCAATATCCTCTGTAGCTCAAAGTTGGAAGAGTCATACTTCTAAAGTGGTGACCTAAAATGGGTTTGTGTGAGGGTGTTCATTAATTATGTTTGATTCAGTACATTGATTTTGCCCTGTGACTCTAGAGTAATAGACTTTGAAGTCTCTTGTTTTACTTTACATAGAGAGTAAGAAGGTGTTTGAGAAGTATCGGTTCTTTTTCAAGATTATAAAGCATTGGACCCTTGTTAATGAAGATTTTTGGTTTGATGAAATAAAGAATGAATTTTCGTCAGAGGGCCAGTGGGAAAACTAGGAGGGAGGACACTATGAAATCCAGCTGTGAGCATAGAGGCTTTGGTACAGTGCTGTGAAGTCCGCTGGTTGCTTTTTGGCATAGGTGCGGAGGCTGATTTGGGCTCCAGTGGAGGAGCCCAGTAGAGGATGGGACCTGTGGGAGAAGTACTCTCTAAGTATCAGTGGAGGATGGGAAAAGTACTCTCTAAGCATCAGTGGGGGTGGGAGCAGTACTCTCTAAGCATCAGTGGGGGTGGGAGAAGTACTCTCCAAGCATTGGTGGGGGATGGGAGACATATTCTAAGCATTGGTGGGGATGGGAGAAGAATTCTCTAAGCATCAGTGGGGGTGGGAGAGGTATTCTATAAGCATCAGTGGGCCTCTTGTCTGTTGATTTTGCTCTTAATGCTTATTGTAGTCATAGAAACCCTGGGCTCCTGAGGGCAGAAATCTCTCCTTTCCCTTTTCTCAGAAAACTGGTTCATTAAATTGCTTGATGTAGAATGGACAAGTGAAAGAATCCAAAGACCAAGAGAATGGATCATTTCTGGTCTCTGTAACTAAAGTCAACTGCTCTAGAACTTCTGAAATTCTTCTTGTGACCCCTTTTCTTTCTTGGTAGGAGACAGGAGTCTTCCAAGTAGCACTCAGGAGATCCAAGGGACCGACAATTGATTTTCAGCCAACTGGGTCAGCACTTCCATGCCAGGGACCAAGGATGTGATGCTGCTCAGGCCAGGATCAGTACAGACCACCCAGGAGTACTCAGGGAGGCCTCAACAGCAGCAACTGGCAATGCTCAAGGGGCAATGTGGTATTGACCCAGAGTTGGCCACAGGCAAAGCATATTCCTTAATCCTTGTGTTATCTCTCTGGGCTAAGATCTAGTCTTTTCTCCAAAAATGTAACAAGTGGGTGAAAGCTGCTAGAAGCATCTCCAATTCATTATGCATTTGATTTTGCATTAAGTTTTATTTGTTGTACAGTCAGAAAACTGTTATGGTTGCCAAATTTTTCATGACCCTTCCCCCATCCAGTTACATAATCCTAAGTGGGTCAAAATCCACAGTTTAAGAAGTGAGGCTCTAGATCCCTAAGCTTTCATATGCTCTCTTATAAAATGAGAAGACAAGTTTCCTCAAACCCAAATAACTCTAGCGAGTCTCTCTTATTGCTAAACTAGATAAAGCCTTCCACTTCACAGAGCCTCACAGCAAGCTTTCTGCGAAACTCCAAGGAGCGCCAACAAACTTCAACAGCATGCAGAGGTTGATTGTTTCTCCAAAAAGAGGATTTTACCATTACCTTCATTACCACCGTTTTTTTAATTTATTGGGCACTTAGAATATTCCAGGTGGGCTAAATACTTTAAATGCATTCCCTCCAAAACTTGTAACAAACTTATTATTTGATCCTTTAATTTTCCTCATTTAATAAAACCTGAAAAGCAAGACTCAGGAAGATCCATTCACTTCTGAGCACTAACTCAAGCTAATGAGCACTAGAGCCTCATGCATGTGTGTACACGTGCGCACAAACATGCACAGGAGTCCGTATGTTGCATTGAGGTTATCTTTCCCCCTTTGCCTCAGTTTTGCAGTGGGAGGTGCGCTCCCTAGGGGAGACTGGACTCTGGCAAAGCTCCATTCCTGTCAGGCTGCTCCCTCATTCTGCTTAAATTGCAGTAACAAACTCCACAGGCTGGTGGCTTCTACGCCACAAAAATGTATTTCTCACATGCTCTGGAGACTGGAAGTTCGAGGTCATGGTGCTTATGATCTGGACCTCGCTAGCTCGCTTCTCCAGGTCGCAGGTGGCTCCTACTTTCTTATAAAGTGGGAAGGGCAGCAATTGTGAGGCTTGTGTACACTGATCCTAAGCCAGCAGGGCTCGATCCTCACTACTCAAGCTCCTCCCAATGGCCCCACTTTCAAATACCATCCTTTCTGGGTGTGGAGTTTTCCACAGAGGAATTTGGGCACCAGACAGATTCATATCATACCTAAGGTAAGGAGTGAGAGAAAGGAAACATTGATGTGAAGGACAGGAAGAATAAAGAGGGAATGAGAACTTTAATTGGCTACTCCAGCACTAAGAGCCTTAATGGCCAGTGGTATTTGTGATCTGTAGATAAAAATCTACAGATTCTCAGAGAGAAGATAGAGGGTGTTGAAACCATTAGTTCCACAGTTACTTAAAGTGCCTTTCCATTAGAAAACACACTTTCACTCAACTCTTCAGTCTAAAGGTTATTACTATGTTGACTCAGGAAAAGGAACTCATGCAAGCAATTTAAATTCTTGATTTTGAAGTTGCCTTTCTTTCTTTAAAGATCAGCAGTTGCCGTTCACCGGCATTACAGAGTACATCCCTTTGAAAAGAATATTGATGATGGCTTTGAGAAATGGGCTCTGTGTTAGAAACATTGACCCAGCTCTTTAGGGTCTGAGTTTTTATGAAAAACAAATCACTGTCACTGTATCACTGTCTTCCCGTTCATCATCGATTTGCTCGAGCGGGCACCAGTAACATCTCCATGTCCTGTCTCATGCTAGTAGAGCCCAAAGGCACCTGCTTGCTCCAGGAACATAAAGAGCCTGGAAACCATTCAATCAGGTCATGGGAATGAGGTCTATAATTGTTACTGGTATCTGGCATATCAAATACGACACGGGTAGCTTGCCAGGCTCTGCCGCGCGGGTGGCATACTCTTGTAGTCACCTCTGAGCGGCCGCACGAGTTGGGCTGTGATCAGCTCTTCTGCTGGGTGGAGTTCTGAGAAGAGGGGAGTCCAAATGTGGAAAACAACAAAATAAAAACCACCTACCTCATTTATATAAAGAATCTCAGTGCAACATCCCCTCCCATACACACACTTACGCACTTACACACACTTAGACACTTACATCCACAGACACACACACATATACATATACACACACAGACATATATGTATGTATGTATGTAAAATGGCCTCTATGGGTAGGGTATTATAACCTGGCAAAGAATTTGTTGTACTGCTTAAAACTCAACAACAGCAGCAATCAATCAATCAAAAAACCACAAAACCAAAAAAGCCCACCATGAAGCAAAGAACTGCTGTCCGTGTCATAGTGTGGTGGCTGGACGGACACCTTTGGGAAGGTCCAACCTCCAACACACTCAGAGACTGGCAGTGCTGTGCTTGTGGGCCCTTTGCTGCACACTGGTCTACTTGCTGTTATAATACCTGCATCTATGACATACGGGAAGCCTTCTAGGCCTGCTTTCTATCAAAAATCTGTATATAAAAAAACCTTTTATCTGGGTTATTTTTTATTCCTGTTGCTCTGTCAAATAATTGCTGGTGCCACATTTCCATGTCCCTTTGTTATTTTGAACTGAGTACAAGCCCAATCCACCTTTTCAGGTCTCTCTGGACCTAAGGAGCTCGAGAGATGCCTTCTCATATAGACTAAGAGACAAAGCTCAGATACTTTGATCACCTGAGGTGCCACCCAGATGGCAGCTACGTATTCTTAGGGTTAAAACTAGAAACTAGCTATCATGTCTTGGTCTTGGGATCTTTTCACTTTTTCACATCCGTTCAATACTTGACCAGCACTTTAGTCAGTTCTTTGAGGAATTGAGATCAGGAGACAATGGGGGGTTCTGTCCTGAAGAGATGGGGTCGTTAAGGTAAGGATTGCAAGAAGATACTGCATCCTTATCAAAGGGAAAGAAATGTCCAGATATGAAGAGTGAGACCCTTTCTATCTTCCCACCTTTCCGCTGTCCCATCCTCTACTAAATGCTGCTCAAGCCCCATCAACACAAATCCAGGATTTACTCAAACCCACCGGAAAACAAAATCCAAGTGAGGGCAGCCAAAATAATCCTCACAACTGCCTCCTTATCCCCCTGAGAGATGGACGGCAGGGGTGGCCTCCAGTGACAACTGTAGGATTCACAGCTGGGGCCCTTGCCCCCACCAGAGCTCAGCCTGGGATGAATCACACAGGCAGAGAACAACGAGGCTATTTCTTGGGAGTCATTTGTCAAGTTGACATCCCTGCCTAGGGTTATTTAGGGCTTTCTAAAGACACTTCTTCCCCCTCCCTGCCACAGGAAGCACCTGCACGGCTGTTGAGTTGTGGTTTTGCTCAATAGCACTTTGATATCCCTTAAGGACATCAATTACTCTTCTGTGCCTGGCAGAGTGCATGGACTTTGGCCAATGCAAGAACAGAAGCATTTAGAGAGGATGATGGGGAGGAAGAGAATGGTGAGCTCCTCTAGGAGCTGAAACCAGACACTGCCTGGGGTAGAGGTGTTCTCTAGGTAAGGTCAGTGTCCTTCGCTAGCTGTGCTTGGAACCTAACTTCAAGATTCCCATACTCCTCTCTTCTGGAGTAGAGCTGAGCACTACACCATTTACTAAGAGAAAAACAGACCCATCAGGTGAGCATGATGGTAGCAAAACTCAGCTTTTTCAGGTAAACGACTTAAGGGAGAAGGAAACTAGGGTGGACCCAGAGGGCAAAACATAAATAATTAGAAGACTTGATAAATGGACCTCTGAAAACAGTTAAGGGAATTAAAGTTGTTGAGTCTAGGGAAGGCTAGGCTGAACTAAGAATCAGCTTTGATTATAGGGAGAGTAATGGTGCAGAGATTAGAGGTCACTTCCACTGAAACTGTGATGCGGGTGGGAGCTGCTTTGGTCGCTGCCTGAGGATTTTGTTCAGTGTGTGCTGGGCTCTGTGTCACGTGTTGTTCTTCTGCGTGAGGTGATGGCTCTCGTTCATTGGAGATTTGCATGAATGAAAATTACATCCTCCCAGCCGGAATGATTTAGGGAAAGTCTTGCTGTTACACGGGTTTCCTCTCTACCGGTCACACTGCCCAATAGCTCTGCCGAAATCAGCTTGGCAGACTCTTGAGGGGCATCTAGTCAATGTCTCGTTGACATTTCCCCTCCATTTTGCATACTGAGTCCCCACATATCTTCTTTAAAGTCATCTGCACTCATGCTCAAAAATCATTAAACCTCTTATTTGTTTATTCAACAAGTACTGGGGCTGTTTATTGTTGAACGTGTGCTACACTGTGGTTGGCTTTCTGCCCACCATGTGGCATAAGATAGGACAGGGTACTGCCCTAAACTGTCCTGGAACTTTTCAAGGCTCTACCTTTTGGTTTTTAACATTTCTTTCTGATTCATGTCCCTACAAAACTCTTCTGCTTAGTCTGATGCCCAAGCCCAGACTCCTCTGAGCTTGGCCTCTTGTTCCTGCTTCTATATAGAGTATCCTAAGCCTTAGCCTTTCAAAGCTACACAAGCAAGTCTCCTTTGGGAGGACAGCTGTGGCCTCTGGGGTCTGACACTGCTCAAGCACCTTAGCTTGCACAGTGCTTACTTGGCATAGATATTTCCTGCTTGGGTACACACTGCAAAGCAGGCAGCTGCTGTGTTTGCACCAAATACGCTTCCTCCTCACATTGTGTGAGCTGTGTAGAAATCTTGACCTCAGGAATCTCCTCTTCCCTACTGAAGCTCTGTGATGCCAGTTCATAAGGGCGGCTGGGTGCAGGCTCGTGCCTCCAGAGCCCTGTTTTTCCAAGTGGGTTTTATTTCCCCACTCTCGGTTGGGGACAGGGAGTGTCGTGCCGAACCACGCAGGCAGTAGTATCCTCAGGTACACTTGGGGAGTGTTTTCTATTTGTTCACTTAAAGAAGGTGGATTTGGTAAGGGGGAGAGAGGGCTCTAGGTGATATTTTTCTGAAAAACAGGTAGGCTAAATAAATTTGGGACTCTTCTGGAGAATTTTACATTATTAAGAAAAGACATTATGAAGAAAATTTAGAGATATCTATCTAATCTCTAAATTTAATGGAAGAAAGGCTGTTGCCAGTGTTTAATAAAGCATTGTCATTTTACAGGTATAAATCTGAGAGAAACCAATCTACCCAAAGCCACAAGATAAGATTGAAGTCAAATCTGTTACCTTAAATCTGTTCACTTAGTATCCTGTCTCCAAAAACATCTAGCAATTGGAATCTTAAATAATTGAAAAGTGAAACTGAAAAATTGGAAAATTTATTGTTGGAACAATAAAACAGACAATAGGGCTCTTGTCTTGCATGTGGCCAATTTGAGTTTGATTCTGGCTCTCATTATGATCCCCAAAGCACTGCCTAGAGTTATTTCTCACTCAGTACAGAGACGGGAGTAAGCAATGAGCACTGTTGGTGTGGCCCCAAACAAAAACAAAACAAAGCAAAAAAGAATCAAAACTTTCATACACACGTGGAGGAAATGGTTTCATATCGTGGATAAAAAATAACAACAAAGTTAGTGACTTAGCAAAACATTTATCTAGCAGTGCAAAATATTTTCATAGTAACATTTATTAATATTTCACATTTATTTGTACATAATTATTTCTTTAGAGGCCATGGGAGTATAAATGTTTTATGATTAGGGCTACAGTGTTATCACACTGGAGCCCCACTAAGTACCAGTAATCCTCCACCACCACCCATAAGACCCTTCCTGTCCACTCTCCTCTGTCCCCCTCAGGTAATCTCAGTTCTATCGGACTTTAAGGGTTTGCTGTCATTAGTCACTGCCTACTCCTTTGCTTTGTTTCTTTTTCCATCATCTGGTATTTGTCTTATCCTTTCTGCCTTATTTATCTAAAAAGTTCTAGGAGCCAGAAGTCTGACACAAGGTCTACCAGAGTTCGAATCCCAGTATTAGTAGGATTTCTTTTCTTTTGAAGAATCCAGCAGGGACAATATTTTCCTGCTATTTCCATGTTTTTGAGGCTGCCTCCATTCTTTGGTGCACATCCTCTTCCATCTCCTCCCAAACCAGTAATGGTGTGTTCAGTCCTTGTCGTCTCCTGTGGTCTCCTCTTATCTTCTCTGTCATCTCCTTTCTACTTTAAGATGCTTTTGGTTGCATTGGGTCCACCTGGATATCTTTCAATTTTAAAGTTAGAGTAATATCAGCTTTAATGTCTCTTTGTCATGTTGTAACATATTAGTAAATTCTTGGGGGATTAGAGTGTGAATATCTATATATGTAGGGTTGGGGGTGCTCATTAGTCTGCCTTTTATGGAAATGGAGTAGAAAATGAGAACAAAGACCAACCACCATTTTTTTTTATTTCTCTAAGTATATATTATAAAAAGTTCATTTAAAGATATTCTGTATCTCTGATTTCAACCTTGGGCTTCTCTTGAGTCATGATTTGATTAATACTCTTAAAAACACACACTCACACACACAAATGAAAATACTAAAATTTCCAGAAAAGGGGGGCTTATGACTATTAGTTAGCATGGGATGAGGACCAGTGAATAATTTTCTAGTTTCCAAGGGCCTGATCATTCTTAAGATTTAAGGCTGTGAGCTTATTTACCAGAGGTATGGAATTTTATATGAGATATATAGATAGAATCTGGCTTAGATACCATCTAAGTCATCAGATTCAGTTACTTATTAATGGGAGGAGGGAGACTTGGACAATTTAAGGAAGGAATCTACCAGGCTTCAATCATTTCAGGTGGGATGTTTCCATAAACTCATGGTCTCTCAGGATCTGAAGAATCCTTATCTGCCCTCATAGGTAACGAGAGCTTTATTACTGCTTTTCACCATGTATTATCACCCTTCTTTATAAAGCTTGGTCAGAGATAGTAAGTCATCTAGAGTGCCTTGGATTTTCTCCAATTACCGGAGTTTATGGCTTTCTGTGGACCCTGAATTTTTTCTCTATTTCTTCGTGTTGATAAGAAAATCAGTTGAACTTACTCTATTGATCTTTTATTTTTGATAATGGTAGGATGATAACGGCTGTTATAGCTTTATGTGTAGAGTCGGAGAGCCCCTAGACTATATGTAGTTTTTACCCCTCTCTTTTTACCAGGAGACGAGAAGGTTTATAGAGGAGTCATCTGTCAGTAGATCCACCTATTCAAAATTCCATCATCCTTTGATATGATTACATGAACAAATAAATTTCTCTTTTAAGCTTAAGCTAGCTCAGGTTATGTTCCTTCTATTTTTAACAACCTAGCCCTGAATAATTTAGGGACTCTATCAGTTGTCCTATTTTCTAGAGGCTCTGTAAAGACTATTAGTCTCCTTTCTATTCATGACTTAAGGAAAATTCTGAAGAAAGGGTGGGCAGTATAGGTGAAAAAATTAAGGATTTTTATGTAGGAAGTCCATTTATATGGGATCATCGGATGAATCACAGGGGTTTCACTGCTCTGCTTCTTTTGGACCTCACCTCAACTTGGTTAAAATAAGTCATGGCTCAAACCAAAATCGATTGACATTAACCTTGGGCTTCCAAAGTGAGTGTTTTCCTATTTTGTAAACATGGTACAGCTTATCTGTTCTATGGCAGAGGTTTAGAGAATATGCAATTGATTCACTGATAAGTTTGGGGTAGTGGATACAGAAGAAAAAGGCAAATAGGAAAAGGGAGAGAAGCAGATGGAAAAGTGCATAGGAGTGAGAGACAGAAAGAGAGAGGAAGAGAAGACAGAGACAGAGACAGAGAGAGACAGTGAGAGACAGAGAGCAATTCATCAACAAAACGGTGATTGAATGACTCCCACGTGTGAGCATGTGCTAGTTTCAACTTGTCAGTCCAAAGCAACAGGCAGAAATCTTATTCACGATGACAGACACTAAGAGTCAGGCGTGTCTGCTATAACAAAAATGCAAACCCAGGTATAAGTGGCCAGCAGAAAAGTTGACATACAATTATTCATGGGGGCTGTTAAAGAAGGAACAGTATGAATGGGTGTATATTTAACTAAAAGTTAAGTTAAAACACATGGAAACACATTTTTATATTAATATAAAGCCTGTAACCATCTCCACAAAGAAACAGTGGCTTCTCCCTGCCCTGGCACTGTGAGGACTAGCTAGAATGCCTTATGGCTGCTTCACAAACTTGATTACAGCCCTTCTTTCTGCTCGTCACATCTGCCTTGCAATAACACCCTGGGGAAAGCAGGTCTTCACTTTGGCCTCGTAAACATAATCTGTCTAAAGCAATTCTATTTTTCCCGATAGAGTTAGTGTTTCATGTTTGTTTTGTGAAGAAATAAATCTCTCTCTTCTGAATATTTATATTATATATTTATACAGAGAGAATATATATGCATTTATGTTTATCATCTAGGGGGTAAACAGCTGAAGAAATGTACACTATTTTGTCTAAACTTTTTAAACACTCCCAGATTTATGGAGACTGTATTTATTGATGGCACTTTCAAAATGTCAGTACAGCTCTGAAAGGTCAGAAGAAAACTGAACTTTTGACTCTGCCCTCTAGCTTGCCAATTGTTGTGGGCTTTGTTTTATCTTCCACATGGGAAAGCGGGAGCCATTCTTGCGGCCTATCTTGCCTTCCCCCTCCAGCAGACCATGTGAACACTCACAAGCTTGAAAACACCCCAGGAAACCAGCCGCACCATTGTGAAAGGGCTAATCGCCACACACCACTTGGTTTTCCTTCCTGAACTGCGTCAAGGGCCACAGCCCCGTGGTTCCCACATAATTTCTGTCAACATCCCAAGGAGCATAACTCTTTCGAGTCTAGGCAGCACAGCCTGTCTCAGCACGAGTGCTTATGTAAGTGGTGGTGGGGCGAGCTGGCAATAAACAAACATTTTTTTTCAGTCCTTGTTTTTCTCTGCAGCCTTGACAATTTTTTTCCCTCCCCCTCTGGGCCTGCTGCTGGGCTCCTGCAGCAGGGTGGCAGATTCTCAGCTTAGAATTGTTTTGAGCTGCGTTTTCCAGATCTAAAGTCAGATCAAAGTGAACCAAATCAGTCCAAAAAATAGAACTACAGACAACAGGGAGCATATAGATGGACGTTTCTGTGAGGGGATCTGAGAGAGTGTATGGGAGAGCTTATTCATGCATCCACATTGAGGAGAATCTTGGAAAATCACGTGGTGTCTTCAGAGGTAAGGATGGAACAATTCCAGAGGTAGGAACTAAGTTGGCTATGGGGAAGTGATCACAGGAATGTCTTCTTTTCAGAGTCAAAGTCAGACTCACGATATAAACAAAATACCTGCACATCAGAAAAATGGACTCAATTTTTTTTAGAGTTCATTTTCTCTTAGACCATTACTTCCTAGAAAATCAGGAGACAGAGACAGTATTCATAGAAGTGCTCTTCACAATGGCCAAGACCTGGAAACAGCCCAAGAGTCCAAGAACATGGGTAAATAAAATAACTGTGATATATATATATATATATATATATATATATATATATATATATATATATATATATAGACAGACAGACAGAGCAGTCAGACAGACAGACAGACAGACAGACAGACAGACAGATAGATAGATAGAAACAATAAAATATACACGATGGATTATAAGGAGGCAGCATGGAGAGTTGAGAGAGGATCTTGAGACATGGGAAAGGAACTCTCACTGTGGTTCATGTAGAACTGAACACTGTATGCCTGAAACTGTTGTTAATGATATTAAAAATCATGATTCCTAAATAAAATGAGAGAAAAGGAAACACAAGAGAAACAATTTATATACTCAAAACACAGTACCTCTGACTTCCTCCCAATCAAGATGGCAGTTTTTAGAGGTATCTTGTGGGAATGGTCAGAGAGAAATATCATAAGCTCCTGGTTTGGAGTACACCCCTTAGGATGCCAATGCTGTTGTCCCTCTGGTGTTAGTACCTAGCATCAGTTGATTGTGTGAAGTAGTTATTCCTTTCTTTTTCCTGGGAGACCTTATCTGGAATACTACAGCACTCTCAGAGTTTCAGCTTCTCTGGAGGTGCCCCCCTTTGCTTATTTTTTCTGTATTGCTGGGTATCTCAAATTACTTCAGAATGAATTGCCAGCAGTGTGTGCTTTTCTGGGTGATGGTAGAGCTATGAGGCATATCTGGTGCTTCTTATAGCTTTTTTTGAGTCTTCTTATGGCCCCTGAGAGAAACCTAACTTACTGCCTACATCCCAGATATGGCACCGCATGTTTGCAAAACTCATTGGAAAGACTGGGTTTGGGTTGAACTAATCTCATTCTGCATCATTGTTGTCAGGGATTCACTGGAACTGGGATAGAGTCATCGGGAAAGGAAGAGACGGATCCACAGTCACCTGACTAACGCGCAACTGAGATTGGCTGCATAATTTGTGGAACACAGTACAAAATAAACATGTCAGACTCCTTCCTGAAAAATTAAGACTAATACTATGGCAGGAGCTGAGGATCAAGTTCTGGGAAGGCCCCATGCAAATGTACATTTCATACAGCAGATGAAGACCACTTCAGGGCTGCTTGATAGGAAGTCCCTGTTAGGCCTACCCAAAGATGGATACTTTGAAGGCTACATATGCAGTCCCGGTACTGACCACCCTCCACCCCACCCCACCTACAAGAATAACCCACATTTTACTAGATCTTGAAGGAATGAATCATGCTAAACCCATGGATAATTGATTTAGATGCTGCAAAACAAATGTATCCCTGTATGTTAATAAGTAGGTGCCACAATTCCAGTAACTAAAATATTCATTTCCATGATCCAGAGCAACCCCCTTGGGTGGTAAGGTGCCTGGGGTGACTGATGTAAGAATCAGAGGGTTTCTAGGTGAGCACAAAAAGCATAACAAAACTGATTTCATAATCTCAGGGGAAATGTTGACTAGACGAAGACAGTCTGGGGAATCCTCCTTGTGTGGTGCACTCTGCTTCCGGCAAAGCGCTGCTGAGAAAGAGGCTCTCTCCTCACCACGGTGTCCTCTGCACTGCCTCAGGTCAGGTCAGTCAGAACACAGCTAATTGGCTGGCTGTTGCTTTCTTTATTTTGTTGCCTTTCGATCTGGGATTTTATCCCAAATGTTGTGATCCTGGCAGTTGCTTATTTATAAGTCAATTGTGAGGATTATTATTTTTTATTTTCATTTTTTTATAGACAAGAAGACAATTGATTTCTCCCAGTTTCTACTACCAAAGGTGAACTAGTGCTGCCTAAGCACCTCTCCAGGTCAAAGTGACAAAATAAGATTATACTAGTTCTGTCCTGAATTTAGGATGAAGATGCTAGATGTCCCTTACAGGTCAATTAACTCTCTAAGAAATTCTGTCTTGGTAGCATTAAATGGTTAAAGAAAGAAACTACATTTGGAAAAGTTTACGTGGAACTTAGGAAGTAGTTGTAGAGCAGACAATTTTTCCATGATCAGATGATTGGTTTTTTTTGTTCTTTTTTAAAATCTTAGCTTGGTCTTTTCCCTCTCAAAGTCAGGGTCATTCAGACAAATATCTTTATTTGCCAAGAGAAGGGGTGGAATTAATTTTGAGGGGCATTTTCTATGAATCAATTAAAAAAGTTACAGGACTTGGACCAGAAAGATAATATAGGGGTTAAGACACATGGTTGTTAATTTCTTAGGGAGTTAATTGACCTGTAAGGGACATTTAGCATCTTCATCTTAAACTCATGACAGAACCAGTATAATTTTATTTTGTCACTTTTACCTGTAGAGTTGCTTACATGCCAATGGTAGGCAGCACTCCAAATCTAGAGGATTCGAATTTGTTCACCTGTGGAAGTAGAAACTGGGAGAAATCAATTGTCTTCTTGTCTATAAAAAATGAAAATAAAAAATAATAATCCTCAGAATTGACTTATAAATAAGCAACTGCCAGGATCACAATGTTTGGGATAAAATCCCAGATCCAAAGGCAACAAAATAAAGAAAGCAACAGCCAGCCTTGAACATGACTGACCCCAGTTCAAATTCTGGCATCTCATATTGTTCCCTAAGCACAGAGCCAGTAGTACGTCCTTGAGCACCACCAAGTTCAGTAGAATAAAAATGGGGCTGGAGAGACAGTACAGCAGGTAGGGTAAGATAGCACAGCAGCTAGTACAGTGGGTAAGGTGCTTGTTTTGCATGCCGCTGACTGAGTTCAAACCTCCCAGTGCCATATATAGTCCTCCCAAACTCCACCGGAAGTGATTCCTAAGCACAGTCAGGAGCTATCTCTGAGCACCCCTGCACCACTGGTTGTGGCCTCCAACCCCACCCCCCAAACCCCCCATCCCCTCCACCCTCGCCAACAAAATGGATTGATTGCTATTGGCAATTTGTCCTGATAGAAGAAATGCTTCTGGCAAACCAGCAGGGACTGGACACTGGTGGACACATGGACAATGAAGATGGAAGATGATCTGTCATGCATTGATAAAGTTCTCCTGGGATCCTTTCTGAGAGGGCCTGAAAACACTTTGATAATTATTTCCTATGGAGTTGGCTGTGGATATTATTGTCACTGATGGTATGTGTTTATTCATGCTCCATGTAACTGTAAGTCGGTTGGTTAGGTGTGATTGAATACCAGGGGTTTTGCCTTTCTTTCCTAATCTCATTTGCTCTTGATTAACTCCACTTAATAGAAGTCTTCCAGTGTTGTGAGAAGCAGGAGGGAGAGGATCAGCCCACTTAGCCTCCTTCCTGGAAGGAGGTTTAATTATACCCATTTGTAAGAGAGGAGATGGTAGAGGAAGGAGCTCCTGGAGAGATTTTCACAGCTGGGAATTCACAGGTGAGGGCTTCAGTCTGGATCACACATCTGGGCTCTTCCTGTCAAGATTCCCCCAGGGAAACTTCAGCAAATGGCAAGTCTCAAGTACTCCTTTGCAGCTCCTTTCCACATTTCTCAGACTGCCTAGGTGTCCCCTGGGGGCTAACCTCAGGGACATGGCCTCTTTTAGCTCATTGTTTCACCTACTTACATGTGGTAATAAGAAGAGCAAGGCAGTAACTAGTTATTACCTTATGTACTTTATAATACTCAAATTGGCTCTTTGAAAGCAAAGTCAGTAATAATAAGATAATGATAATAATAATGATGATTTAAAGCTGAAGTATGGAATCAAATAGTGCTTGTGTAATATCTGCTATACATTTTGGTGGGGAGAACACCCTGAAGTACTAAGTGGTAACTCCCAGCTCTCTGCTTGGGGCCATTCCTGGCAGTGCTTGGGGAAGATGTAGTGCCAGTGCTTAAACCCTGCAGTGGGAGCTCTGCCATAAGCCAGGGACTGTTTTATATTAATGTATTACATTCATTCTATTTTCCCCTTATTGTCATTAAATTGTTTATTTATTTCTTTATTTAATATTTTTTATTAAATCACTGTGAGACAAACACAAAAAAATTACAAAGTTTTCTGTGATTGGATTTTAGTCATACAATGTTCTAACACCCATCCCTTCACCAGGGCACATTTCCTAGGACCAATGTCCCCAGTTTTCCTCCATCCTCCATCCTCCATCCCCAATCTGTGTCTATTACAGATACTTTTCCTTTCTCTCTCTCTCTCTCTCTCTCTCTCTCTCTCTCTCTGTCTCTGTCTCTGTCTCTCTCTTTCTTCTCCCTCCTTTCCTTTTGGTCATGATAGTTTTTGGTACAGGTACTGTAAGGTTATCACGTATATCCCTTTACCTACTTTCAGCCCTCAATTCTTGTCCAGAGTGACCATTTTCAACTATCATTGTCATAGTGGTCCCTTCTTTATCTTAACTACCCTCACCCCTTCCTGACACTTGAGACAAGCTTCCAACTATGGAAGCTTCTTAACTTCTTAATTCTAATATGCAAATGATAACAGAACTTTTGCTTTGTCTTTGAGCATCTCAATGTTAGCTCCTTCTGATCTAAACAGAATCTGATTCTTACATGTGGCTCCCAAAATAGTTCCACTCTAAAGATCACCTCTTGGCCAAGAGACAGTTCAAACAAAACAGTAAAGTCTTAGGCTTGCCTCATGCACTCCAGGCCTCACGTCCCTGGGAATGTTTCCAGAATCTGCGACTCCTTCTCTGCTTCCTCTTTTTTGTGCTTCCTCCTCTGCCACCAGAATCTTCTGAAGCCCCATACGGCTATTCCCACACATCACCACACCTTTACCTTCCTTCAACTTTTGGGGGTCTAGATCCCTTCAAAGTTGGACGTGGTTTCACTCATGGGGCCCACAGAACTCTGAGAGACAGAATTTGGTTCCTGGAGTCCAAAGTCACTGGAAACAGAGCCCTGGGCAGTAATTCCCCTTAGAAATTTCAGCTTTACTGCAAATGATTGCTCTCCAGTTTCACTTACCCTTCCTGGTCCTCTCCTATCAGGTTCAGAGGATTTCTGAATTAGGGGGAGAAACATTGCTTCTGAATGAAGCAACACCTTTACATTGATCATGTAAACTCTACTCTGACTGGGGAAACCCAGGAAAGGAAGAGGTAGGGGGGGCAGGGCTTCTGTGAGGCAGAAGTCAATGACATCTACAAGTGAAAAGGCGTTTGCAGAGGCAAACTGGTTCTGGGTTATGGAATAGGAAAGGCCGGAGGATCATGGAATGTGAAGGCAGGAGTGCCAAACAGAAGGCCTGCCCCGGCTCTCCATGAAGGTGTTGCTGTAATCATTGTTCTGGTCCACTGCCAGAAGTTTGTAGCAGGAAATAAACAAGAGTTCAGGGGGCTCCAGCAAGACAATAATGACAGCTTTGGGGAGCAGCTGCAGCCACCTTTTTTTTTTTTTTTTTTTGTGATTAGGTCTCTGTGCCCCTCCCCTTGCCCTTGGCAAGGGACGCATTTGATCCTTTAGGGCTCTCCTTCCACTCGGTTCAAGTACCGGCTTGCAGCCTTCCCCAGGCGTTTAGCAGAGTACACCAACACCCTAAATGGCAAAGGAAAGCCCAGGCAGTGTGTTGTTGCAAGGCAGGCCCCAGGCGGGGGATTTCCCAGAGAGTGTGATGAGAGGGTCCTGCTCTCTCCCCCATCAGCTAGGGAGGAGCCAGGATAAGACTGAAATGCTGAGTGAGTCAGACCTTGAGAATTGCAGTTTCCACACCAGCTCTGCAAGAGGCTGTTTAATTATACCTGCTCCCTTCAATGAAAAGGTCAGCCACTCTGTAGTAAATGATTAATTATAGGTTGCTTCACTTACTGTTCCGATTCTAATCCCTTTACATCTCTGGTTAATTTTTGTAGGAAAACCATGATGTGCTTTGTGTTGTTTTATGGGCTGGGAATCAGAGCCAGGGGCGCTGGTTGGCCAACTACCTTGTTTGGTGGGTATTTTGATAAGATCTCTGGAGGACTAAAGGCTAGATGCAGGAAGCATGATTCTCAGTGTACAGGACAAATTCTGAGGTAAGTTGTCTCGCTGAAATCAAGCAAGGATTCACTGAATTACCAGAAACTAGTGATTCAAAACACAGCTGAAGAGTCACTGAGGTCTGATCATGGAAGGAAAAGAATGGGTGGCCTTCCAGAGAACTTGTACCTACACCACAGTGTATCTCCACGCAGCTCCAATTTGCTATCTTCAGCCCTCAGAAAGAATGACCCAGTAAGATCCAGCAGTGAGGTCCACCCGTTCTCTTCGTGAGGAATGCCTGCAAAGACAGTCATGTGCCATCCCAACACATCTGCTGGCTTTCTTAGTTATTCTAATAGCAAAAGGGATGGGGGAGACTAGCCTAATTTCTTTATAAGAATCACTCCTGGCGATGTTCGCGTCCAGTGAGACACAACTGCTTGGGCTAGTACTGTTCTGACATCACAAAAGTCACACCCAGCAGTGCTGGGGGCAGCCATTCAGTGCCAGGGATTGAATATAGCACCTTACACATGCCAGGCAAGTGTTCTCCCATCTCTGCTATCATTCCAGTCTGAGAAATGCCAAATTTGAGCACTGTTACATTCCAGTCCATTTCATTTCAAAGCGTGATTGATGGGATCCAATTGGTTGGTGATTATAAGTTTTGCAGAGATGAGGGCAAGTGAGGATAGAGGGAGTGTCAGATGTGTTTAGCCATTTCTTCACCTTTTCTCTTGCCCTTTTATTACATGAAATTCAATGAGTTAATGTTTGTTGTTAAGTTCAGTTCCCGAAACACCAGAAGCGCATCATCTACACCTATATGCAGGAGACAGTCAATTTCCTGGGCTTGCTGCTTACTGACTCCCGGGCCATCATGTAAGGACATTACATAGGCATTCAGAATAAGAGCCGAGGTCAAAAGAAATGACTAACTTTAAAATGCTGTCATCTGTCGGGCGCTCCGCCGGGGGTCCCCGACAGTGCCGGGAAGCGAGTTCCCTTCTACCTCCAAGGCGGTGAGGAATGGATGAACACTCAGGAATCCGATACAGTTTTAAAAGGCTTTACTTATCACAGGTTCAGGCATACAAATCAGCAAAAAGGAAAAACCCGATGCTTAGGATTCCAGGCTAGAACCCCAGCCACGTGTAGGCCAAGATGGCGACCACCACGTGTAAAGGCTTCCAAGGGGAATAAACGCACACAAGGCGAGATCCCACAGGGAAGAAGAGAGGGAGAGCGGAACCGGCTAGTTTATACCCCGCAACTCAGACCTTCCTCCCATTGTTATGGAAAGCAGGGAGGGTCCAATGCCCTTAGGTAATCCCTCCCCTGCATCTCACCTAGGGCCTTTACTGTGCTAATGTTTTGAGCTGGGAATGCCTTTGAAATGTAGAGAAGGGGGTTTTTGAGATGGCATGTCACTGTACCAAAGATCAACACCAATGCCAGTTAAATATTTCTCCAAGCCTTCACAAGTCTCCTCTACTTCATTGTAGTTTTATATTTTATCAGGGAGCCATGCTTGTTTGTTTGGAAGCAAACAGCATTTCTCTCTGGTCTAATTACTTAGGTGTCCTACGTGGCCAGGCTAATATGCTGGTAAGATCTAGCTAGTCCCACGATGATTGTGATAGCATGGGAGAATATTTATACCAGCTAGTTCAGCATACATGGTCGGATAAACTGCCACATTTAGACTACCCCCTTATCTACAGAGTGATTTGCGGGAGGCAATCCAGAGCAGATGCAGCGGCCCTTAGGAGTCCTGCAACAGTCATCCACCATGAATATCACAAAATCTAAAAAATTAGCATGCTGACCTACTCTCCATAAGACTATTTCCCCCCACACATGTCTGGCTACATACTCTTCCCATCTCTTTATATAATAATACTTTCATAGGAAAAAAAAGGTAATGTAGTTTTGACTTTAACTTGGCTGATCAAAAACAATCTAATTTTTTAAAAAATTATGTTTTTTGTCACATCCAGAGGTGCTCAGGGCTTATTCCTGGTTCTGCGCTCAGGGAATCACTCCTGGTGGTGCTCAGGAACCAATACATGGTGCTTGGATGGAGCCTGCACTATCTTCAATACATGCTTTTGCTATCTCTCTGGACCTAGTTCTCTACTTTTATTGTATTTTTTGGAGTCGGTAATATATTATATTTATTAATTTCCGTCTTCCCTTTACTTTGCTGCTGCTGCTGCTGATGATGTTGTTATGATGATTGGGATTGCACACAAACTTGGTTGAGGTGTTTGCCATATACTCAGCCATAGTGCCACCCTTTAGTGACCATACAGTGCTCACCAGGTTTCACACTCTTGACCAAGGTGCTGGTATGGGACATTTTTCTATTTCAGAGCTCGCTAGGGCTGCACCCTCTGGTGCAGTGCAGCTAAGAGTGCTCTCAGTGCAGCAGTGTTGGCACATGCCTAGCTGTAGCACACAAGAAATTGCACACTCTATTGTGGCAGAGATCTACCAAATGGTAGTTACTGGGCCCTTGTTAGTGCTTGTGGGCATCAGTGGGGATCAAACTTAAGGTTTTGTGCAAGACAGGCCCTTTTTGCCACTGAAACTTCTCTGGGTCCCTCTTAAGTTAAATAAAAATGTTGGGAGGATTAACGTCTGACTCACACAGGAATGTACTTCCTCTATGGAGTTATTATGAGACTGTGCTCAATAGACACAGAGAGGTCTTACTTTTTAACTAGAGTTCCACAAGCCTGGAAACCTCTGCTTATGATCTTGCATGTTGGTTGATTGGAGGAATTCCCACATACTGGCCTCCACCTCCCTAGTCCCCAACCTTAGTGGTCCTATATTACTCATTTATTAGTGAGGTCATGAGTTTATGAGGCATAATCCTGATTTTCACATGACATCCTGTTATGGGCTTTCCAATACCCCAGATGAATTGGTCCAGTGGGTTCTAGGAGTATTTCTAAAAGCACACCCTGCATCAAATCTTAGTGATAAATTGTAACAACTTAACTCATACACAGAGATGATTGTAAACTATGTAAATATATCACGTCAAACTAAACCAAATGCATCTCCAGTCTACAGAAATTTCTCAGCAGAATCTTCCAAGTGCTGCAGCCACTTCAAAGCAACCCTGCATAGGGGGAAGGGAAAGTCAGAGCAAGAGAGCCCTCTTACTGGATGCAATTAAAATATTTCACACTTGCCAACTCAAATGTCCAACACCAGATGAATGGATAAAAACCCAAGTTATATATATACACACCGCATCAGCAGTACCACAGAGGAGTTAAGGTAATTCAGTATTTGTCCCAATTCCTCCAAATTATTTCATTTAACATGATACTTTCCAGTTCTACCTAACTTGTTTTGATACCTTCCAGTTCTACCTAACTTGCAGCAAACAGCATACTTTTATCTTTTTTTCAAAAAAATTTGTATTATACCACCATGAGATATACAATTACAAAGATGTTCATGTTTGGGTTTCAGTTTCAGTCATACAGTGTTCCAGCACCCATCCCTCCACTAGTGCCCATTTCCCACCACCAATGTCCCTGATTCCCTCCCATCTCCCCTGGGAGATGGGACAAAGGTAGACAAAGGTATATTCCTTTGTCTATATTCAATACTTAGTTCTAGAAGGGTAATATCATTTCCAACAATTATTAGCACACTGTTCCCTTCTCTGTCTTACATAACTCCTGAGCCCCACATACTTGCGGTAGATTCCACCAACTGATAAGACTTCCTGATCTATGTATTGCCTTGTTGGACTCTAAGCAGTTAGTATTTGGGCCTGGCACTTTCCTGCCCTGAGGCCCTGGGGGCAGGGCCCAGAGATGCACCCTATTCTCATGGCAATGGAGCTTCCTGATGCTCAAGAGGCTACACCTTCCCGTGAAAGACATCTGTGTTTATCCAGTGGGAGACTGGCAGGCAAATGATTTACATCTAAGGTGAGGCAGGATGTGCCTGGTCTTCTGATCACAGAGACATATAAATCAGTGATTGTTACCTTGCAAATTCTAAATCAGTGATTGTTATCTGTTGTGATGGCCCAGGATGCTACATGATTTGTGCTTGTACCCCCCAACCAAAAATTGAATAAAAGACTTAAACTGTGCTCCAGTAAAACTGGAGTGCTTTCCAGAAACCCCCACCCCTGCTGTGTTGGTGTTCTTTTCTTTTCTGCTGCAGCTGCAAGGTAGATGCTTCTTCCCAAGTTCTTCCCTCACCTTTTGCAGGTTTGAAGTCCATCAAGATCCAGGTTTCCCTCACTCCTGTGGGAGAACAGCTGGCCAGGGCTCCTTGACATTGTCTAACCTTGGATATTGGTATCATACTATACTATTTTTTTTATATCCTGCAAATAAATGCAGTCATTCTATATCTGTGCTTTTCTCTCTGGCTAATTTCACTCAGCATGAGCCTCTCCATGTCCACCCATTTATAGGCAAATTGCATAACTTCTTTTTCTGATAACTGCATAGTATTCCATTGTGTAGATGTACCAAAGTTTATTTATCCAGTCATCTGTTCTTGGACACTCTGGTTGTTTCCAGATTCTGGCTATTGTGAGTAGTGCTGCTATGAACATAAAGCGGGAGATGGTGTTTCTGGCTTCCCAGGGTATATTTGCAGAAGTTGTATGGCTGGGTCAAATGTGAGCTCAATTTCTATTTTTGGAGGAATGTCCATATTGTTTTCCAAAAGGCTAGGCCAGTCCATATTCCCACCAACAATGGATGAGAGTCCCCTTTTCCCTGCATCCTCGCCAGCACCAGGTGTTCTTGCTCTTTTAGATATGTGCCAGTCGCTGTGATGTGAAATGATATATCATTGTTGTTTGGTTTGCATCTCTGTGATGATTAGTGATAATGAACATTTTTTCATATGCCTTTTGGCCATTTGGAATTCTTCTTTGTCGAAGTTTCTGTTCATTTCTTCTCCCCACTTTTTGATGAACTTGGTTGTTTTCTTCTTGCAGAGTTCTACCAGTGCCTGATATATCCTGGATATACCACTTATCAGATGGGTATTAGGTGAATATTCTTTCCCACTGTGTGGACTGTCTTTATATCTTGGTCACTATTTCTTTTGAGGTGAAGAAGCTTTTTAGTTTCATGTAATCCCATATGTTTATCTTTGCTTCTAATTGCTTTGTTAGTAGTATTTCATTTTTGAAGATGCCCTTAGTTTGAATGTTGTGGAGGGTTTTTCCTAAATTTTCTTCAATGTACTTTGTGTATTCAGGTCTGATATTGAGATCTTTAATCCATTTTGATTTGAATTTTGTGCATGGTGTTAAGACAGAGGTCCAGATTCATTTTTTACAAGTAGCTGCCCGGTTTTCCCAGCACCACTTGTTGAAGAGACTTTTCTTACTCCATTTTGTGTTTTTGCTCCCTTATCGAAGACTAAATAATTGTGTATTTGAGAATGAGTGTCAGTATACTCAACTTTATTCCATAGGTCCTCAGGTCTATTTTACTCCAATATCATGCTGTTTTAATTACTACTGTTTTGTAGTAGAGTTTGAAGTTGGGAAGGTGATGCCTCCCATCTTCTTTTTCCAAGGAATGCTTTAGCTATCCATGGGGGTTTATACTCCATATAAATTTCAAGAGTATTTGGTCAATTTCTTTGAAGAATGTCATGGATATCCTTATAGGGACCACATTGAATCTGTATAAAGCTCTAGGGAGTATTACCATTTTGACAATGTTAATTCTCCCAATCCATGAGTAGGGAATGTGTCTCCATTTCCTTGTTTCCTCTTTTTATTTCTTGAAGCAGCATTTTGTAGTTTTCTTTGTACATGTCCTTTACATTCTTATTTAAACTAATTCCTAGGTATTTGATTTTCCGTGGTACAATTTTGGTACAATTTTGGTACACCCGGCAGAGCAGAAACCAGCTTTCCCCGTTGAACCCCCTGCATCCCATGGACCACGAGAGCAACTTCCAAACCCGAGTCCACCATCCCGATGGAGCCTCAGAGGAGCCCAGAGAAACCCCCCACACCTTGCTGGCAGCAATCTTCACAATCCACACTCCCCAGCTGGTAATATCTCCACCCAGCATATTAATCCAGTGTCCAGCCCACAGATTAATCCAGTCTCCAGCCCGGCTTGTCAGAAACCCAGCCTACAAGGACCCACCCTGCAGAGACCCGCCCTTCAGAGGAGAGTATTTCCAAGCCCAGGAATGCTTGAGCCTAAGACACAGGTACACCTGGCAGAGCAGAAACCAGCTTTCCCTGTTGCGGGCGGCCGCTGCACCGCCGATTTACCTCCAAATTACCATAAATATTCTACCTACCCCTCTGAGAGAGCCCCACAAAGTAATGAGAATATAGCGCCCGCATGGCAGAGCCTGGCAAGCTGTCCGATGCGTGTTTGATATGCCAAATCCAGTAACAAAAATGTTTATTTTCCTGACTCGAAAGAGCCCTTAATACGGCACCAGTAAGAAAGGCGAACAAGCAGTGCCTGATAAAATTTCATGGCCATCCTAGGCTGCCAAAACGAAGAAGGACTAAAATGACTGTCTGTACTTTCAATGCACGCACACTGGCATCGGAAGCATATATTGAGGATCTGATGGTGCAAGCACAAAAGATTAAGTACCACATCATTGGTCTGACTGAGACAAGGGAGGCGTCAGTCGCATCATGCTGTATTTGACACTGGAGAAGAATTGTTCCTTGGAACATGCAAGGAAAGAGGTGTTAGTGGCATTGGTGTCCTTGTCAACAAAAACATGGCTGTCAACATTGATTCATTTGAATGCCTAACAAACCAAATAGGATGATTACACTTGAAGAGATGTGGCCCACTGCCAGCAATTTCTATCTTCATTGTCTACGCACCAACATCCACATACAAAGAAGATGAAATTGAGAAATTCTACATGGAATTGGAGGAGTTCTATAAAAAAGATCACACCTTCTACAAGATCATAGTCGGTGATTTTAATGCCAAGATAGGACCCAGAAGATCTGCTGAAGAACTCCACATCGGGACCCATGGCCTAGAATGGAACGAACAGGGTGAGAGAATGTCTGAGTTCATCATGTCCACCAAGACCATTCATGGGAACTCACAGTTCCAGAAGGCTGAAGCGAAACGTTGGACATGGGAATCTCCTGGTGGACAGTTCCACAATGAAATTGACCACATCATCTTCAATCGACAGTTTTGTCTGACCGATGTTGCTGTCGTCCCCAAATTTCAAACAGGATCGGACCACCGTCTCCCTTCGTGCAAAATTCTACTTCCCGCAACAGGGAGAAAAGGCTGCAAAGTTTAAGAAGAGAACTCCCAGAACGACCACCAACTGGGAACTCTTTGGCACCATTGCAGCAACATGGGAAGATACCATCATTGACGACATCGATGAAGAATACAACCGACTGGTTCAGCACCTCCATGATTGTGCGAAGAAAGCCTAGAGAGAGAAAGACACAAAAAGGTCGCTTGTCTTCAGAAACTCTTGAGCTCATTCGCCAACGTGGCAGGGCGCGAGCCTCAGGAGACCAAATGCTTACATCCAAGCTTGCTAAATAGTGCAGAGGAAGCAATAAAAGAAGACCTCAAAGACAGAAGAGCAGAAATACTGGAAGATGCAGCAGAGGCCGGGAAAAGCATTCGCACTGCCCGCCTGTCCTTCGCCAACTATAAGACCAAGATGACTGCCCTCCGACGCCCTGATGGATCTATCACATCTTCCAGAAAGGCAATGGAGAAGATTATTCAGGACTTCTACTCAAATCTCTTTGATAGCCACATCCACCTGCCCACATACCAAATTCCACAGGATGGATATGTCATTCCCAACATTCTCCCTTCTGAAATCTGACATGCCATCTTGTCGGTAAAGAAGGGAACAGCACCAGGCCCAGACAAAGTCAGACCCGAACACCTGAAGAATCTGCCTTCGCTACTCATTAATACACTGGCTCGGCTCTTCACATGCTACCTGTCCGAATGCAAGGTGCCCTCCCAATGGAAAACCAGCAGGACAGTTCTACTGTTCAAGAAGGGGAGACATTCACGACATCGGCAACTACCGCCCCATATGCCTGTTGTCCGTCATCTACAAGCTGTTTACACGAGTCATCCTGAACAGGATTAGCAGAACACTAGATGAAGGGACAACCATGCGAGCAAGCAGGTTTCTGGAAAGTATTCAACACAATCGACCATATCCATACAGTAACCAAGCTCATTGAGGTTTGTAGGGAGTACAAGATGCCGCTCTGTCTCACATTCATTGATTTACAGAAAGCCTTTGATTCTGTGGAGACTGAAGCAGTCATCGAAGCCCTAGTCAAACAGGGCGTTCAAACCCAATACATCAAGATCCTTCGTGAGCTGTATTACGGATTCACCACCAGGATCTCACCATTCTACAAAGAAGTGATCATTGATGTCAAAAGAGGGGTTCGATAGGGTGATACCATTTCACCAAAACTCTTCAGCGCCACCCTCGAGAACATAATGAGACAATTAGAATGGGAAGGAATGGGAGTGAAGATAGATGGTCGGCAACTATACCACCTCTGCTTCACTGATGACATTGTTCTAATAACACCAAACATTAGCCAAGCGCCACAAATGCTGGCTGACTTTGACCGAGAATGTGGAAAGATAGGTCTACAGCTGAATCTGAAGAAAACTATGTTCATGGGAAATGAACTAGTTCCTGAGGCCCCATTCACTCTAAATGGAACAAACATCTCTGAATGCAGCAGTTATGTGTACCTAGGTCGAGAAATCAACATGATGAATGTCTAAAACCTGAGCTGCGCAGGAGGAAGAGAGCGGCATGGAATGCCTTCAAAGGCACCGAAGAAATAGCTAAAAGGACAAAGAACCTCCGGCTCCGGGCACATCTCTTCGACTCCACCGTTCTCCCTGCATTAACATATGCCTCCAGAGACCTGGGCCCTACGAAAGCAGGATGAGAATGCTATTCAGGTCTCCCAGAGAGGCATCGAAAGAGCTATGCTTGGAATATCACGCCTCACTCAAGTGAGTTTAAGGAATCTGTAGTTCTGACCTCCGTTGCTATTCCAGAATCAGGGACGCTGTCTCGTTTGCCAAGGGTTCGAAAATCAGATGGGCTGGACATGTAATGCGATTTGGAGACAACCGCTGGACTAGAGCTGTTACCGACTGGATCCCAGGATGTCAAAAGATCACATGGCCGCCCACCTACAAGATGGTCAGACTTCCTTTTTAAGACCCTGAAGGAACGGTTTGAGGCTCTTCATATTCCTGAATCAACCAGATGCCATTGGGCTACATTGGCACGTGATAGGGTCCAATGGAAATGTTACTGGCGCCCGCTCGAGCAAATCGATGAATAACGGGATTCAAGTGATTCAAGTGAAGTGACAATTTTGAATGGGATTATTTTCTTAATATCTCTTTCTTTTTTTTGTTGTTTGTATATAGGAAAGCCATTGACTTTTGGTTATTGACTTTGTACCCTGCCACTCTACGCATTGGTATCTATTGTTTCTAGGAGCTTTTTTGGTAGAGAGGTTAGGGGTTTTCTAGGTGTAGTATTATGTCACCTGTAAATAGTGATGGCTTGACTTCTTCCTTTGCCTCTTTTAATGATTCCCTTAATGATTCCCTTAATGTTCTTTTCTTGTCTGATTGCATTTTTTCTTATAGAATACTATTCCATTGTGCTCATAGACCACAACTTTTAATCCACTCCTCTGTTGTCAGTCATTTCAGTTGTCTCTATATACTGGGTATTGTTCCCATTAGCTTAAAAAATCTTGTAGTATTGTAGTCAAGGTTACATGGTTATAATAATACCAGGCTAGAACTTTGTATGTTCATGATTTTGATATACAAAGTCTCCTTTTCCACCATAACCAGAGTGCAAAAACCAATCACCTTTGTCCTTATATCACTTCTGGACTACCCCCTATCTCATCACCTCTTGGTGAATTGTGTATTCAGGTCTCTTGGTAACTCAGTTCTGTAGTCCAAATTCAAGAAAGCAGAAAATGGACATCCCAGGCACCATTTCCACCCAGCATAATGTATGCTCAGGAACCCCGAGCCACAGGAACCCTCCAGAAATGGCTCAGGCTAAGGATCTTGACTTTAGATCATGACGGTTTCAAAAGCACTGAGAAGTTTGGGTTGTTAGTTAAAGCAAAAGGACATTTTCTGAATGTGCCAGAGAGAAAGAGATTAAAACTTAAATAAGAGGTAGGGAGGACCTATAAGACCAGAACCAAAATTTTCCTCCCCTTCCCCCAATTGTTTGAGATTTCTAGAACCTTGCTCTGAATGTACCAGGGCAAGGCTTCAAACCATTTTGTCTTATTCTCACAAACACTGTAGGGATGTACAGAGTCACACCCCCCCACCCACCCAGGCATGCTGGAGCTTTGCACAGAATTTTCCTCTTTAGGGTATTACTCTCTCCAGCAACTGCAGTTCTGGATGTGGAGCTTGCAGGAGCAGGTCAAAGGCCTTTGGGCATTGGAGGCTTTGTGGAGTAGCCCCTATTGACAGGGTGAGCTGCTCCTGAGCAGCTACTGGGTGAGCTGTGTCTGGGAAGCCTCTGTGATGAGCTTATTTCCTGCGTGAGAAAGTAGGTTTCCGGGAAGGGAGCGTGATTTAGTGAGACTTCCCTGTGATCCTGATGAACTCCACCACAGAGCAGGAGAAAGGCCCTTTCATTTCTGGGACTTCTGAATGCTGAATTCCCTGGTGAGTGCTCTGATTTGGTGACTGTGTATTATTGTGTTTTTTACTATAGCTCCTCCATGCAGGTGCTCTTTAAGAACTGGAATATAAAGATGGTCTACAGCCATACCACCCTGAACGCACCTGATCTTATCTGGACTATAAGGGTGAACAAGACAGGCAAAGCCGTAGACCTACATGTATGCATACGTGTGTGCACGTGTGAGCGCATGTGTGTGTAGCTACAAATGTTTCCTGAGCAAATGACTAATCAAAATCAGTTTTAGATGATAATATGTACTCTGGAGAAAGTGAAACAGGGGACATGGATTTCCAGAGATGGAATATATCTTAATAGCACATGCAGGAGCAAGTCCAGGAGTGTAACTCATTTGGGGCTAGGATGTTGGTCGCACCCAGCTGTGCTCAGGGCACAGTCCTGGCTCTGTACTCAGATGGTGTTAGGGGGGTCATACGTGGTGTTGAGGATCTATCTGGTGTTGACCCACGTCCAGTCCCCTGTAATTTCTCTTGCCTGAGGAGTGCATTCACTTTGTGAAAATAACACCGGGAGCTTGAATGGTGAGAGGAGGCAGGTCTGGAAGCATCTGGGCAAGAGTGTTTCAGAGGCATAGGATCTACCTAACTCAGATGTAGAATGTAATATAGAAGCTGGAACATTTGTGAGACAGAGACCAAGCCAGGACGCATGCAGTTAAGTGATGAGTGGAGGAATGACAGGAGATAGGATAGTGGGAACAGGAGGCAGAGGGTGATGGATTTCATGGGGTCTGATAGGATTTTGACATATGGGCTTCAATCAATTAAAGACATTAATTTTTTTGTTTTACCAACATCATAGCAACTATCTAGAAGGGTATGGAGGAGGTAACTGTAGAGAATGTAATGATCACTGAACCAATGCTTGTAGCCAGTAAAAAGAATCTGCAGACCCCAGAGAAATAATAAGGCAAAGCAAATGCGTCTACCGTCATCCTCACTGGTGAACACTCTAAGGTATCTCAGAGAGCTAGATGCCACCTCAGATAGGCAGGAATCAGCTGCTTTGCGTATTTAAAATCACTTTGCTCACTGTGGAGCATATCAAGAGTAAAGAGGTAGTAGAGAAGTCAATTAGAAGGGCTTGTAGTAGTTCAAGCTAGAGATGGAGCCCAGGGTAAAGACTGCATACTGGAGGGAGAGGCGAAGAATACTTGAGCATTGGAAGAGGATATGTAGAGAAGTAGGAAGGAGGATAGTATTGTCATTTGATAAAATGGAAAAGAGAAAGAATATGGGTAGAATGATCAAAAGTTCTACCCTTTCCAAATTGTTATAGAGTTATGATTACTTCTTAGCATGCTTACCAAATGCACTTAAATGGATGAAGAATCCTGTTAAAGTCTCATTATTTACAATGAGGGTATGTATTCTGAAGTTAATTTCTCAGATGTAGCAAGTCTCAGCAAGACAAAGATGAAAGATTGATCCGCTAACTTATCCAAGTTAGATGATAATTTTTTCTTAAGTCACACAGTAAATGTTTTCAGTTTGATAGGCCATTATGAATACAAGTGGTTTATGGGAATAAACTTTTATTTAGTAAACAAAAGTGAAAAACAAAAAAAAAACAATTATCAAACATTTTATATGGAGAAGAGACCACTATGACATTGATAGTTGGAAATGATCACTCTGAACAAGAACTGAGTGTGAAAGTAGGTAAAGGGATATACATGATAAACTTTCAGTACCTGTACTGCAAACCATAATGTCCAGAAGGAGAGAGAGAGAGAGAGGAGAGAGAATGAGTGAGGGAACGAGAAACAGAGAGATGCAGAAAAGAAAAAGTTTTGTTTGGTTATGTGTCAGGGTACGCTAGGTGTCCCCCAAAAATCCAGAAGCAAGGTCAGGGGATCCCCTTCTGCCCCAGGAGATCAGCAGCCAGAAGACAGAGAAAGATGCGAGAATACAGCAAAAGTTTCAAAAAGCTTTACTCTCACAGGTTCTAGTATACAATCTAGTAACAGGAAAAGTCCAGACTTTTAGGTTCTGGGCTGGGCCCTGTCCAAGTGTAGGTTTAGAATCCTAGGCCAAGATGGCTACTACCACATGCTAAGGCCCAACTTAGCATGGGAAGAGAATGGAGAAGAGAGCAGAGGGAGAAGGTAAAAAGACAAAAAAGGGTACAGCTTTTTATAACTTTTCAATTTAGACCGCCCACACAATGGGAAGCAGTTAGGTCAATTTCCTTCAGGTAACTTCTCCCAGGACCTCACCTAGTTCCATTGAAATGCTAATGTTGCCCAGTCAAGGCTGCAGATCCTTGATAAATCGAGGAGGGGCATCTGAGATGAACTGTATCTCAGAATACAAAGGCATGCATCTGTACCAATGGATATTCTATAGCCAGGTATATATTTCTCCAAGCCTTCACAAGATTCTCATCTTTACTTCATAGTTGTTTTGTATATTAGCCTTTAGACTTATTAGAGGGCCATGCTTGCTTGCTTGGAGGCAAACAGCCTTTCTCTCTGGTCTAATTTAGAGATCCAATGTGGCCAGGTAAATATACTGGTAAGATTGATCTGGTCCCATGATGATTGTGGCAGCATGAGAGAAAAATATTTATACCAGCTAACATAGAATAAATGGTAAGATGTACTGCCACATATCAAACTGCCCTCCTGCCCTTCATCTACAAAGTGACCTGCAGGAGGCAACTCCAGGCAAGATGCAGAGGCTCTGGGCAACAGTGTACTACAACAGTTATGCTATGTTGGCAATATGGAATGGTATTAAGTAGGACACTAGAGATAAGATCTGGGGACCCAAGAGTCATTTATAATCCTACCATTGTTACCTGTGAAAAATGACCTGTTGTTTATTGTTGCTTCTGCAAAGAAATGTTGGAGCTAAAAACAGCTGCCCACCAGAATTTATTTCTTTGCCCTTTTTGAATCAGGCAGAAATCATGAAAGTAATCTTTCTAAGGCAAGACATTTACAAAGTGCTCATATTGTATTGATTCCTGTTTTAATGACTGGATTTAAGTAATGTGGGTCCTATGTGCAGTATTTCCTAACTCTGCCACTCTTGACTTCTTGGGTCAGAAAAGGCTTTTGCAACAAAATTTGTCCTGTGCTTTGTAGGATGCTTACTAATGATTCTGGTCTCTAAGCACTAAATGTCAGCTTCTTAAAGTGAGAATAAAAATATCTCCCTGTAATGCCAAATGTCCCCTGGAGCAGGGGATATAATCATTGTATGGTTGAGAACTTCTGTATTATGGGATGGTATAACCATAGAATGCAACAGGCCAGGACTCCTGCTGCAGGGTCCAGAGGACACCAACCATCTGCAGACCAGAAAAACTTTGGCATACTGTCTCATGGTGATACAGAAATGTTTACTGTGTTAAGTCTCTGATATACAGTTAACTGGCTAATTGTTACAGTAGCCATTGCACTAACTAGTTCAGTCCCATGGAAAAAGATGAAAATAAATACTAAAACCTAAAAATCCCTAAGAACCACAACTTTCTTATCTCTTCAATAATACTCATCCATGCAGTGACTGCATAAACCATTTGGTTTCTCTGAGTCTGGATATTGTTGTCATCTTAAAGAATGGAAGATTTGATGGGCAACTTCTGAACATTGAAGACATAGCTTTCTGACCCAGGACTCACATAAGCTTTCACAGAGTAACCCATACTGTGATTCTGAACAAGTAACTTGGATATAAATAGGATGCTGCACTGCCATTAAAGTTATGGTTATATGAAATTTAGAAGAAAATAGGAAAATGATTTTATAGCATTGAAAAGCAAGACATTTTAACTGAATTCTTTTTCATGGCAATTACCTCTTTAGCACTGTACATAAAAGTCCTTTTTATGTAGAACTGTTTTTCTAATAGAAAGGAAACCTAATAATGTATTTCAAATCCAAAGAAAATCTAGGTTCTGGCTTCCATCAAGCTTCTGACAAACTATATATAATCTATAAAAGTGGTGAGTGGAAAGTGTTGCTTCCACTAGGAATTTTGGTGAGAGAAAGATATTTCTAGCACTTTCCAAAGACCAGTTTTATATAAATATAAGACGTTATTCAATCTGCCTTTTTATGTTAGAAAGAAAATTATGAAACATTTCCCTTAAAGCATAAGACTTTGAATCCTGAGTAACTGTTACCATAGACATTCAATAGTGCATGAAATACAATTTGAGTGGCAACCTATTTCGGTGCATTTAAGTCGTTTTGGTGTTGAAATATGCGGCAATGGGGATCGCTGACAGCTGCAATGAAAGTGGTAGAGCCAGTTTCTGCTGAACCACTTCCCACCCTTTACTTAGGAATCTTTATCACAAATTTTGATAAAAATCATAATATGATAGAGTTAGTGGGAAAATAAAAAATAAAACCTTGAAAACTCCAAATTCTCCTAGAGGATCTCACAGTTTCTCCCTTTGTAATGAAATACACACCATGTTGTCAACTGTTTGTGGAAAGTTGGTCAAGTCTTTATGATAAGTATCCTGAGGAGCTATAATTTGTTGTTTACAGGCCAAACAACTTTCCAGAACTGTTATTGCTTATACTTGTGAATCCTTCTTTGGAAAGGTTAAAATCTGTATCAATGGCACCGTTATCTTATTCTTTTACCCAGGTATCTCAGTGTTTCAGGTACCTCAGTGACTAAAGAGAAATTATGGAAAATGGAAGAGAGAGATTTTAAATAGAGAAGGCAAAGGATGTGAGTGAGTATCAGTGAGGTAGTGCAAGATGCTTCTCTGCCCAAAAAATATTACAGAAGGAAAGAAAATCACTTGCTCTCATCCTAGACCTTCCCAACTTTGGCATTTCTGTGCACTTTATTCATACAATAACAATGACTATAACAAAAATAGTAGTAGGCTAAGTAAATCTTTAGTGACTGTCTATTAAATGCTTGCACTATATATATATATATATATATATATATATATGACGTATATGGCATATATATATAATACTTTTCTCATGTACGTGTGCACGTATATGGCATATATATATAATACTTTTCTCATGTACGTATCCTAACAAATGACCATATTCAAATGAAAAAATCTTTAGATTCTGGCCACAGAATTGAGATTGCTAAATGGGGGGCTGGGAATGGTCAGGAAGGGTCCTATGAAGAATAGTATAGGGATTTTGCACTTTGTTGTGGTAATATTAGACTCCTAAATAGTTTTTAAACTGTTGCCACATCAATAATTCTTTTAAAATGAAGTTGATATTCATTTTAAATATCATATTTAAATGATATTCATTTTAATATATTTAAATTTTAATAATATATTTAAATGATCACTTGATCACTTGACATCCCGTTATTTGTCGATTTATTTGAGCGGGCACCAGTAATATTTCCATTTGACCCTATCATGTGCCAGGGTAGCCCAATGGCATCTGGCTGCCTCAAAATTACAAAAGAGCCTCAAATCGTTCGTTCAGGGTCTTGACAAAGAAGTCTGACCACCTTGTAGGTGGGCAGCCACGTGATCTTTTGACATCCCGTGGGATCCAGTCAGTAACGGCTCTAGTCCAGCGGTAGTCTCCAAATTGCATTACATGTCCAGCCCATCTGATTTTCGACACCTTGGCAAACGAGACAGCGTCCCTGACTCTGGCACAGCGATGGAGGTCAGAGCTCCAGATTCCTTCTTTCACTTGAGTGAGGCATGATATTCCAAGCATAGATACTTGTTTTAAATATCTGATAGTTAGACGGAAAGAGAGACAGTGTGTGTGTGTGTGTGTGTGTGTGTGTGTGTGTGTGTTTGTAAGTGGAACTCCTGACACCATATATGGTTCCAAGAGTGATCTCTGAGTACAGGGCCAGACCACACCTGAGTGTGATCCAAGAAAACCAAATGAAATATAACAAAACAAAAAGAAATGATATTTTCTTTAAAATTCTTATGGACTAGATCTATGACAATGTGATAACATTTGTTTTGGTGTTTCTTTCACATTTGTTGTTCTAGAAGTGATGATCCAAAATTCCTCTTTTCTCATGGAAATAAATCTTCTTTCAGTGATCTCAAGCCATCTCATCATGTGACCCATGTCCAGTCACAGAAAATGATCTAGACTTGGCTATAAGATTGAATTGGGCCAATCAGACACCTTTATAGTAGAAGGTTCAGGAGGCTTTTGTTATAGAAGCAAATTCATCACTAATATATCATTTGGTATTATTTCATATTGAGTTTCTGAAAGAGTTCTGATTACTAAAACCTCATTTCCATTTCTTCTTAATTTTTGTTTTATTGTCAGCTTTAGTTCACTTTCTCTTTAAGCTGATTTTTATAATGATGAAAACCAAAATGTTCATTTGAAAGTAAATGAAAGATTAGACTGAGATGGATACTGTTTTTTTTTTTAAGTCTATGTTTTGTAACTATTACAAAACATAATACTTAAGGGAAGTTAAAGTATGTTTTAAGGGAAGTTAAAATATATTTTCTTAAAGCAGCTCTTTAAATATGGTAAGATATTTTATGAGGGGAAGGTGCTAATGAATATTTTATCCTGCCTAAATGTAGGGGAGTCCAGAGCATTTTCAGTATCTAATCTCTATAGTTCAATGCCAAGTTTTAGGATTAACATTATTTTAGGCTTTATAATATATTCCTCCTGTGGGTGCTCCTGTTTGTGTAAAATTTCTATATTGGGTATGCATGTTTTTCTATTGGGACCTTTCACCATTGTGTATATCTTTTTCCCCCCAAAGGACATATAAGAAAAAAAATTATCAGTTTGTTTTTCTATCTAAATGGAGATTTGTGCTAAACAAAATCAAGCTAAAAGTAAATTATGCTCTGATCTCGAAGGATAAAATAAACACAAAAAATTGCAGAGCTGTGTTTTGCCAGAGCCAAATGGAACATGATGTTCAGAAGTTTTCAATTGAATTCGAAATTAGAATAAATCCTGGCAAAAGCCGTACTTATGTCCCATCAGAAATCTTATCATTTGTACTTAGTTCTAGCTAAGTGCTCCATGTCTTACTCATTGCAGTGGCTCCCCAGAGGCCTGAGGACTTGACCTGTATTTCAGAGCTGACCTGTGCTTGCTACTTTAATTTTGCCTCTGCTTGGATAGAAATAGGATTTAAAAAATCTCATCAGCGACCTCAGTTTCAAGCACTTACTTTCAACCCCACTTTGTCTAGGAAATCCAGGTGTGCTCTTGGATTCATGTATTGAGTAAAACTACTTGAACTTATAGCTGTATAAAACTTTCTGAGAAGTACTTTACAACAGATGCTGGATTAAACTATTGTTTGGGTTATGAGTTCTGTATTACCAAGAAAGCCTCTCTGGATTATAAATTCTATAACTGGTAGCATTTATTTTTTTTCAGTTAGAGTTCTTCTTCAAAAAGCACTAGGATCCAAGTATGAGAATATTGCAATTCCTATTGGGAAGTTCCCTTTATATATTTTTGAACTACACTGCCAGGTTTTTTGAACTTCATTACCAGGTTGCCTTCCATGTATTAATACTTGATCACTTGATCATTTAATATCTTGTTATTCATTGATTTGCTCAAGCGGGCACCAGTAATTTTTCCACTTGACCCTATCACATGCCAGTGTAGCCCAATGACGTCTTCTGGCTTCAGGAACACGAAGATCCTCAAACCATTCCTTCAGGGTCTTGATGAAGAAGTCTGACCATCTTGTAGGTGGGCAGCCACATGATCTTTTGATGTCCTGTGGGACCCAGTTGGTAACGGCTCTAGTCCAGTGGTCGTCTCCAAATCGCATTACATGTCCAGCCCATCTGATTTTCGATGAGTTGGCAAACGAGACAGCATCCCTGACTCTGGGTTGTCAACGGAGGTCAGAAAGAACTCCAGAATCCTTCTCTAAGTTGAGTGAGGTGTGATATTCCAAGCATAGTTATTTCAATTCCTCTCTGGGAGACCTGAATAGCATTCTCATCCTGCTTTCGTAGGGCCCAGGTCTCTGAGGCATATGTTAATGCAGGGAGAATGGTGGAGTTGAAGAGATGGGCCCAGAGCCAGAGTTTCTTTGTCCTTTTAGCTATTTCTTCGATGCTCTTGAAGAAATAGCTCTCTTCCTCCTGTGCAGCTTAGATTTTTAGGTCGTTCATCATGTTGAATTCTCAACCGAGATACAAATAACTGCTGAATTCAGAGATGTTTGTTCCATTGAGAGTGAATGGGGTCTCTGGAATTAGTTCATTTTTCATGAACATTGTTTTGTTGAGATTCAGCTGTAGACCTATCTTTCCACATTCTCAGTTGAAGTCAGCCAGCATTTGTACCACTTGGCTAATGTTTGGTGTTATTAGAATAATGTCATCAGCAAAGCAGAGGTGGTGTAGTTGCCGACCATCTATCTTCACTCCATTTCCTTCCCATTCTAATTGTCGCATGATGTTCTCGAGGGTGGCACTGAAGAGTTTTGGTGAATTGGTATCACCCTGCAGAACCCCTCTTTTGACATCAATGATCACTTCCTTGTAGAATGGTGAGAACCTGGTGGTGAATCCGTAATACAGCTCACGAAGGATCTTGATGTATTGGGTTTGAACGCCCTGTTTGGCTAGGGCTTCGATGACCACTTTGGTCTCAGCAGAATCACAGGCTTTCTTTAAATCAATAAACGTGAGACAGAGTAGCATCTTGAATTTCCTACAAACCTCAATGAGCTTGGTTACTGTGTGGATATGGTCAATCGTGCTGAATTCTTTTTGGAAGCCATCTTGCTTGCATGGTTGTCTTTCATCTAATGTTCTGCAAATCCTAGTCAGGATGACTTGAGTGAACAGCTTGTAGATGATGGACAACAGGCAAATGGGGCGATAGTTGCCAATGTCATGGATGTCTCCCCTTCTTGAATAGTAGAACTATCCTGCTGGTTTTCCACTGGGAGGGTACCTTGCATTCAGACAGGTAATGTGTGAAGAGCTGAGTCAGTGTATTGATGAGTACTGATGGCAGATTCTTCAGGTGTTCGGGTCTGACTTTATCTGGGTTGGGTTCTGTTTGCTTCTTTACCAACGAAATGACTTGGTCGGATTTCAGAAGTGAGAACATTGGGAGCGACATATCCATTATGCAGAATTTGGTATGTGGGCAGGTGGACGTGGCTATCAAAGAGATCTGAGTAGAAGTTATAGGTAATCTCCATTGCCTTTCTGGAAGATGTGATAGATCCATCAGGACGTCGGAGGGCAGTCATCTTGGTCTTCTAGTTGGTGAAGGACAAGCAGGCATTGCAAATGCTTTTCCTGGCTTCTGCTGCATTGGCCAGTATTTTTGCTCTTATCTCTTTGAGGTCTTCCTTTATCGCTTCTCTCCACTGCGTTGCGTGCTTGGATGTTAGCACTTGGTTGCCTGAGGCTCACGCCTTGCTACATTGGCGAATGAGCTTGAATATTAATACATTCTAAATAAATTGGTGAACCTCATCACTAACCTGTTGGTAAAACCCTAGTTCAATGGAGAGAAAAAAAGTATCTCTGTAATCATTGCTTCAATCATTAACTGACTATCTGGTATTTAAATTTATGACTCAAAGTGTCTGGGAGATAGTATAGTGGGTAAGGCACTTGCATTGCACACAGCTGACACAGGTTTATTCACTAGCACCCATTATGGTCCCGAGCACCTAGCATCAGGAGTACGCCTTGAGCATATCTGGTATGGCACCAAACACAAACAAAATTTTTAATTAAAAAATATGACTCCAGTTCTAGGGATCTTTTTCACTGTGTTTCATTGTTCATTTCCTCATGCCAATTATAGAAAATTTTCAGTATATTTTGTGATACTTGTATCTTTTTCTCCACTTGTTTTTGTATTAGTCTTATTTTTTAAATTGAGATATAGTTGACCTGTAACTTTATATTAAATTCAGTTATCAAGCAGCATGATTCTATGTTTGTATATATTGAAAAATGATCATAATTAGGAAGTTCTTAATAATAGACAACCATGTGAGTGCCAATTACTGCTAAGCAAGGGTAAATACTTGCTGAATTACCTACTAGGGGCCAGCATGTCAAATTTTATCTATAAAGTGGACCCCAGAATTTTTGTTTCTTTAGCTAGAGGCTTCTAAACACGAACACTGTTATTCGGAATCAGGATAAAGATACTTTTTTCTGTTACTTTTCCATTAGATCCAAAACCTGCCATGCTCATTCTAACTTTGAGACTTCAGTTTTCTCTCTTGGGGCTTGGCTCTACATGTGACATTCATTTCTTAAGCCCATTTAAATCTTCAGAATATCCATGTCAATAATTTTAGCCCATTTTTGTTGCTTATCGTTCTTTCTTTTTCCATTGCCAGAACAAAACAATGGCTACCACACTAATATTTAGGTTTTTATTTTTCTGCAATTGAGTCTTTTGATTGTACAGAAGTCTTTTGAAGACAGGGCACATTTATTTAAAAATAAATGGGCACATTTATTTAAAATTATTTTTAAATCTGTTGCAATTTAGAATAAATATGCTTGGAATTTGCTTAATTTAATGTAAATCTAACAAAAAATGAGCAAAATCTTTACATGGAAAATTATAAAACATTTCTTTTTTACAGTACTTTATTATACCACCATGAGATATACAATTACAAAGATATACAATTAAAAAGTTCATATTTGGGTTTTGGTCACACAGTGTTCCAGCACCCATCCCTCCACCAGTGCCCATCTCCCACCACCAATGTCCCCGGTTCCCTCTCCCCTCCCCCCCAACCCACCTCCATGGCAGGTTCCTTATTTTTCTCCCTTTCTCTTTCTCTCTTCCTTCCCCTCTAGACTATGATTTACAGAACATACATTAAAGGGTTATCATATGTATCTTTTTCTGTATGTAATGCTCAGTTATAGGTTGGCATTAGTACCCTCTACAATTGTTAGCACACTGTTCCATTTTCTGTCTTACCTAGCCTCTGACTTCCACACGTTTGTGATAATTTCCACCTTTGACAAGACTTCCTGATACATGTTTCACTTGACCTTGGATATTGGTATCATCATATGTACATATATATTTATGTCAAGCAAATAAATGCAGTCATTTTGTATCTGTCTCTCTCCTTCTGGCTAATTTTACTATCACTATCACTATCTTCCCGTTCATCATCTATTTACTGGAGCAGGCACAAGTAATATCTCCATATGTCCTGTCTCATGCTAGTAGAGCCAAGGGCCTCGGCTTGCTACAGGAATATAAAGAGCCTCAAACTATTATATTAGGTCATGGGAATTATATTAGGTCATAGGAATGACCTAATATAATTGTAACTGGTATTTGGCATATCAAATACGACAAGAACAGCTTTTCAGGCTTGCCGTGCGGGAGGCATACTCTTGGAGTCACCTCCAAATAAAGCATTTTTTGATGAACGCGGGGTGGCTGCAAGCAGCAGCACGCAGCTGGGCTGTGATGGTCTGGTCATCTGGGTGGAGTTCTGGACAAAGGGAAGACGAATGTGGAAAATGGCAGCACCCATGGAGTGGGGGGATCGTCTGGCTTGTTGTGAGGCTCTGCTGGGGTGATGGGCCAGGGCTAGAACCCACCATGCCTCCCAGGTGCCTCATGAACAGCTGGGCACAGGGAGAGCAAGGAGCAGCTCTGCCCCATGTCTGAGAGTCTCTGGATCAGCATACCTGGGCTAATTTCACTCAACATAATCTTCTCCATGTCCATCCATTCATAGGCAAATTTTATAACTTCAATTTTCCTAACAGCTGCATAGTATTCCATTGTGTAGATGTACCAAAGCTTCTTTATCCAGTCATCGATTCTTGGGCAATCTGTTTTTTCCAGATTCTGGCTATTGTGAATAATGCTGCTATGAACATAAAAGTAGGGATGGTGTTTCCGCTGCGTATTTTTGGATTCACAGAGTAGATTCCCAGGAGTGGTATGGCTGGGTCAAATGAGAGTTCAATTTCTAGTCTTTGGAGGAATGTCCATATTGTTTTCCAGAAAGGCTGTACCAGCCGGCATTCCCACCAACAATGGACGAGTGTCTCCCTTTCCCCACATCCACGCCAGCATTTGTTGTTCTTGCTCTTTTGAATATGTGCCAGTCTCTGTGGTATAAAATGATATCTCATTGTTTTTTTTGGATTTGCAGCTCTCTGATGATTAGTGATGATGAGCATTTTTTTCATGTGTTTTTTGGCCATTCGAATTTCTTCCTTGTTGAAGTTTCTGTTCATTTCTTCTCCTCATTTTTTGATGGGGTTGTTTGTTTTCTTCTTGTAAAGTTCTACCAGTGACTGATATATCCTGGATATTAACCCCTTATCAGATGGGTATTGGATGAATATTCTTTCCCATTCTGTGGACTGCTTTTGTATCTTAGTCACTGTTTCTTTTGAGGTGCAGAAGGTTTTTAGTTTCATGTAGTCCTATATGTTTGTCTTTTCTTCTAGTTGCTTTGTTAGTGATGTTTCACCTTTGAAGATGCCTTTAGCTTCAATGAGGTGGAAGGTTTTTCCTACATTTTCTTCAATGTATTTTATGGATTCAGTCTTATATTGAAATCTTTAATCCATTTTGATCTGATTTTTGTGAATGGTGTTAGACACAGGTCCAAATTCATTTTTTTACATGTCTCTGCCCAGTTTTCCCAACACCACTTGTTGAAGAGGCTTTCCTTACTCCATTTTGTACTCTTTGCACCTTTATCAAAGATTAAATGATCATGTGTTTGAGGTTGGGTGTCAGGAGACTCAATTCTATTGCATAGATCCACAGGTCTGTTTTTATTCCAATACCACGCTGTTTTAATTACTACTGCCTTGTAATACAGTTTGAAGTTGGGAAAGGTGATGCCTCCCATCTTCTTTTTCCCGAGGATTTTTAGTTATCCTTGGGGGTTTATTGTTCCATACAAATTTCAGGAGTGTTTGGTCAATTTCTTTGAAGAATGTCATGGGTATCCTTACAGGGACTGCATTGAATCTGTACAGAGCTCTAGGGAACATTACTATTTTGACAATATTGATTCTCCACATCCATGAGCAGGGAATATGTTTCCATTTTCTTGTGTCCTCTTTTATCTCTTGGAGCAGTGTCTTGTAGTTTTCTTTGTATGGTCCTTTACACACTTGGTTAAGTTGATTCCTAGGTATTTGATTTTCTGTGGCACAATTGTGATTGGAATTTTTTCTTTAATATCCCTTTCTTCTCTTTCGTTATTTGTGTATAGGAAAGCCACCTACTTTTGGGTGTTGATTTTGTATCCCCGCCACTCTACTATATGTGTCTATTTTTTCTAGGAGTTTTTGGTAGAGAGTTTAGGGTTCTCTAGGCATAATATCATATCATATGCGAATAATGATAGCTTGACTTCTTCCTTGCCTATCTGGATGCCCTTGATGTCCTTTTCTTCTCTGATTGCTATGGCAAGTACTTCCAGTACTATATTGAATAAAAGAGGTGAGAGTGGGCAACCTTGTATAGAACATTTCTGAGATAAATTAAAAAAAAAACTTAAACAAATAAAAGTATAATCAACCTCCTGAGGAAAAGACTCACTATATAAGACAGAAGGAAATTTGCATGAGACTTAAAAAAGGCAAAGATTTCTGGGGCCGGAGTGATAGTTCAGCATGTAGGGCGTTCACCTTGCACGGGGCGGCCCATGCCGGCCAGGGTTCGATCCCTGGCATCCCATATGGTCCCCCGAGCACCGCCGGGAGTAATTCCTGAGTGCAGAGCCAGGAGAAACCCCTGAGCATTTCTGGGAAAAAGGCAAAGATTTCTAAAATAATTTATTAGGTGATATTAAAAAAGAGAACTGCTTATCAAAACAGAAATGGTTAAAACAAATAGAAGAAAATACTAGCAATTATCTCTCTCACAAAAAACTTGCATTCAAAATACACAAAGAGCTCCCACAAGTGAAAAAGAGATATCACAACAGGAAAAGAAGTGTAGAAAATTCTTGAAGAGGCAGTATTCAAAAGAGGGATAACATAGCAAGATGAAATAACATAAAAATGGCTCATAACATACTAATGATACCTCACTTCATTAATCACAAAAAAAGGACATCAAGGGGCCGGAACCATAGTCCAGCAGGGAGGGCATTTGCATTGTACGCCACCAACCTGGGTTTGATCTCGGCATCCCATATGGTCCCCTGAGCACCACCAGGAGTAATTCCTGAGTGCAGACCAGGAGTAACCCCTGAGCATCACCAGGTGTGACCCAAAAAGTAAAAAAAAAAAAAAAAAAAACCCTCAGCTTAAAAAAAAGCCACCAGGATGTCTAAAACAAAAAGACTATAATGTCCATATTGTGGAAGAGGATTTCAAATTTTCACTCCTGCAAACTGTTGTTAGTGTTTACATACAGCTGATGCAGCACTTTTCGAAACTCTTTGGTAGAATTCACTAATCTTAAACATGTGTTTGCCATATGAGCTCACACTTCCCTTCAGAGGTCTATATGATTACATATGCTCACCCAAATTCATGTAAGAATTATATAAACTCTCTGAATAATGTTAAAAAGCAGAAACAATACAATTATTAATTTATATAGGAATGGTTAAATAAGTGTGGCGTATCCATACAATAACAATTATCAATGAAAATCAGCAAACTATTGTTAAATATAATCATCTGGATGAATCTCACAGATACATTAGTGAACAAAAGAAGCCAGGCATGAAAACTATGTTTTATATTTTTTTCCTTTAAATTCAAAATGAGGCATAACTAATCTGTGGTAATCAGGAGGAATTTAAGGATGTAGTAATGTTCTGTGTCTTAATCAGGATGGCCATAGCAAGGTCTTGTTTTTTTTCTACAAATTCACTGAGGTATACACTTTTGATTAGTGCAGTTTTCTATGAGTATGTAGTTTTTATGCTTGAAAGCAAAAGGTTACATCCTAGAAATGGCCTATTAGCAGGGATTTCTTTTCTCATTGCTTCTTACTGCACTCATAATCTCAGAAGAAGAAAAAATGAAAAGAAGTTGTTTGGGCAAACAATCCCTCAAAATCTGATTTCATCTTGACATTGGAGAGTTAAACACTAATATGAGCCACTCAACTTCTATTGCTTTTACACATTTACTCATAAAATAATTTTACAAACAATCTTTCTGTTCCTTTCAACAGGGAAAGCATCTTTATTAATAGCATTCCTGTCTTCATGATCTCTCCATTGTAGCTCCTCTCCTGGCTTACAATTTCCTAAGTCTCTCTCATGACTGTGATCTTGTTGAATCTTGCTTTATAATTGTGTGTATTCTTTTCTTATTCCACCACCTCACCTCCTGAGGGCAAAGCAGTTCTGAACTGCTCAGTTCAATACAGTGGATTAACTACACAGCTCAGGGTTATAAGCTAAGTGGGTGGTTTTGGATACACCTGGTAATGCTTTGAATTTTCATCTTTGTGAGTGGGGCAGAGGCTCTTATTCCCATCAAAACTCAGTTGGTGCTGAGTCATCTTTGCTGGAATCTACACAGCAACAGGTTTGATTTTTCCAGGGCATTCAGATTGACCCAAGATATTTTTTAAGTGGAACATTTTTTGAATGTTGGAGGCAAAGCGGGGAACACTTTTTCCTGTTTTTGGTGTATTAATTGTGCTAAAGTGGAGTTATAAAGCATTAGATTTAGAACCAGAAGTCTTGAATTGAAAATATTTTACTTTAGCACTTACTAACTCTGGAGCTTCTGAGGGGAGATTTCCTTAGCATCCTGCTTATTATGTTCCCACAATTGAAAGCCACTACCCCAGATGACTGAAGGATTCATTCAGGCACATGTTGCACTCAGCTTTGGACAGTCAACATTTACTCCGAAATTTTTGTGTCAGCTCTTTTATGGACTCTGGGGACTCAAATATTGCACAGATTTCTTGGTGAGAAAGATGCATGAACAGTTTTTTTTCAATCATTTTTTCCAACTATTCGTCTCTAGGGAGGCGTCTTAGATAATTTTTTTTAGTATCCCTCCAACCCATGAAGTTTTATCACTATGGAACATTACCTAAACATTTAAAAATTACATGATATATGTGCTTCATAATAAAGATGAAATGTATTTTTTCCGATCTTCTCTCCAAGAGACCCTTCTCATTTCCTTAGGCAAGTAAATAATTACTGGGGTGCAGTAAGTATGGCAAGAGGTACAAGCTCTAATCACTCCACCACCCATAGGTGAGGAAGACTGACTGTGATGAAAAGAATAGACAAAGAGTATAGAGAGAAAAGAAGGATGCTGGAGATCACACAGAATAAGTCAGCTTCAAGGCAGTCATAGGCGGGGGCTTTCTTTGGAAAAGCACCAAGAATATAAAGCTGAATTCTACTCTGAGTGGTGCAAAAGATTGTCCTATGGAGGTAGACTGGAGCAGCTTTGAATCCCAAGATTAATAAAGACAATTTCCTCCAAGGATATTGGGGACAGTCTTTAAGAAGAGGATTGACTTGATCAGATTTCAACATTTATTAGATCATATTTCTATACTGCAACTTCACTCTACATTGCAAGTTCATTCTACTTGCAAAGTTCATGCTACAAACATACATTGCATTCTACAAACATATATTGTGGGTTCATCCTATTGATCAAATTTCTGCATTACTCTCTCATTCAGGCTTGTGTGTGTGTGTGTGTGTGTGTGTGTGTGTGTGTGTGTGTGTGTGTGTGTGGCTAGGGCAGGGAAATCCATAAAATACTGTTGTAGAAGTTAAAGCCAGAAATCATGAGGGTTTGATGAGAACCTTTGCTTGGGAAGATGAGAGGAGAGAGAGATGTATTTGAAGACAGGATTAGGTGAGAAAGTTTATAGCAATATCCAGCATGATGCTGGTTGTGAACAGAACAACCTGTTCCTAAAACTCAGCCACTGGAACCATTATTTGTTCGATACAGCAAAAGCTTCCCAGCATTGCTTAAATCACTCAAAGACCTTAAGTTTGAGAACTATTAGATCAGTTTTTTGGTTTTGTTTTTCCTTTTGCTTAGGTTTGTACTTTTTGATGAAAATGGGCAGAGTCAATCTAGCCAGTGGGCTCGGAATGGACAGTGGGGCTGCTGGGCCCTGGTCACTGAGCAGAATCACTCTCCGAATATGCACATGAACAGAATGGTGAGGCCAGGGGCATTATCAGAGCTGTGGTTTTATGCACTGACTTCAAAGGCTCACTTGCCTCTCAGCTCCAGCCGTCAGAACCTTCTGACTCCATCACTTGCCTTACTTGCTGTTCCTTTTGCCTGGCTTTGATCTTTCCTGGGACATACCTCATCTGCTCCCAAGACCCTTGAGAAATAATCCCTTGTTTATCTGCAGTTCACAGGAAATTAGATTGCTTCTGGACTAGCCAACTCAGAGCTGTTCATTGCCTATCTGTGAGTTGCTCTTAGGATTATGAAGAAAACAGGATGATGCAACCGGCAGGGAAAAAAAATGGAATCTTCATGTGCAAATGACTTTGCAGTGAAGTGGAAGAATTAGGGCAGTGACCATTTCAGAGATGGATGGGCTGCCATTCGTGAAGGCCAGGGGTGAATTAGGGAGGCTGGTACTGATGGTCATGCCACCTCAGAATTCTGCCAGAGACAGGGCATTGAGGCTTATACATGGGGTAGCTACCCATTGGTTGACACCCATCTATCTTGAGGTAGATCTTGCTCAAATTATTGGATGAGATGGTTTTGATGTGAAGATGAATGTTATTATCCCTGTTAGAAATCCAATCCACCCACTGAGGCCACCTCCTCATCGCTCCTCTTTATTATATTTAAGTCCCACAGTTTCTTTTTCAAGGCTTCCAGGAGTATGCCAAAATGGCAACAGGGATTCAGTGCTACTAGCCTCCTCCAACCATTTCTTTTCACATCCCTTCTCTCTGGCTTTCTCAATCCCAGATTTATTTGGCTTCCCACATTGGCTCACTGTTCAGCCTCACCCCAGTTGGACTGACAACTGGGCCTCAGACTGTTTATGTTGGCATAGACACAGACTGCCTTCCTGGATTTGTAGTGAAACTTGGGCAAAGGGCCCTGGCCTGATGCCTGCCAAAGGTGCAGGAATTAGATTCAGCTGGGCCAGTAGAACAGCCAGATTTCATTTATTTATTAGAACAAGGAAGAAGCAACAGTGTTGAGAGGGGCCTTGAGCTGAAAATGTGAAGTTTAAATGTGCTAGAGGACCCCCCAGATGTTCCACGGATACCAGAACTTCTGAGCTGGCTCAAGTTCCAAGCAGAGCAGAAACTACCTAAAAATGGAGAGGTTGTATAAAAAAAAAAAAAAAAAAAAAAGTGCTGACTCATACCTTTCCGAATCCAGGATGAATTTTTTGCAGTGGTGTTCCAGAGTCCCTGACATAGTGACTCTAAAACATTTTTTTAAATAACTAAATTGTTAAAATAGTAATGCTAGACTAGAACGGAGTTTTGAAAGTAGGTAAATGGACATACAGAATAACCCTTTAGTGTCTGTATTGCAAACCGCAATGTGCAAAAGAACAGGAGAGAGAGAGAGAGAGAGAGAGACAGAGACAGAGACAGAGAAGGAGACAGAGACAGAGACAGACAAGACAGAGACAGAGAGACAGAGACACAGAGAAGTGCCTGCCATTGAAGCAGGTATTGGAGGTGGGTGGGAGAGAAACAGGGTCCATTGGTGTTGGGAAATATGCACTGGTGGAGGGATGGGTGTTGAAACACTGTATGACTGAAACCTAACCATGAAGAGCTTTTATAATGGTCTATCACATGTGATAGATAAGGTGATTCAATTAAAAAATAATAATAAACTAAATATGGAGCTTGGGGATATGTTAAATAAACACCAAAGTTGGGAGAGACAGGTGCACTGTGAAGAACTCAGAGTTTAGAGTAACTTCAAGACATTGAGTAACAACATCACATTAAAAAATGCATATGAGGGGCCAGAGCGATAGCCCAGCAGGTAGGGCATTTGCCTTGCATGCGGTAGGCCTGTGCCGGCCGGGTTCGATCCCCGAATCCTATATGGTCCCCGAGCACTGCCAGGAGTAATTCCTGAGCAAAGAGCCAGGAGTAACCCCTGAGCATTGCCGGGTGTGACAAAAAGCAAAAAAAAAAAAAAAAAAAAAAAAAGCATATGAATGCAAGATATTTTGTTTCTGTTTTTTTTTTTGGGGGGCTATACCCAGTGTTTCTCAGGGCTTACTGCTGTCTCTGTACTCAGTAATTCAGTAATTAGTCCTGGAGGAGTTTGAGGGAGCATATGTTCTGCCAAGGATGGAATCTGGGTCCACTCCCTATAAAGGCAAATGACTTATGCTCAGTACTTTCTCTCCTGCCCAAATGCAAACTTCATGACATGTGAACATTCTGTCTACTAACTGCATGTTGCAAGAGAAAGAGACATAGTGTACCATCATTTAATTGAAGCATTTCAGGATTTTGGTTGACAAAATACCTTAAGAGTATTAACTTGAAGAGCCAGAAACATCACAGTACGCTAAACTCAAGCATGTTGTATTTTATCTTCCTAACAGTCCCAGTGTCAACTGATAAGTGCTTTTAACCTCTCTCTACTATCTCTTACTTGATTTGAATAATCCATTCCACTATTTCTCAACTTCCTTCTCATCATCGTTCCCTTTCAACCTTATTCCCTTCCTGTGACTCCCTGTCCTTCTGGTTGACCCCTAGTCTCGTGCTTTGGCCTCCCCATTTACTCCTGAGGGCCCACAGGGAACCATTCAGCCCTCAGTTGAAAACAAAGATCTAGTCTATATTTGTAACCTGCAGCCAATTATTTTATGTTCACATATTTGGTGTATAACCTAATAACATATTTTAATGGATTATTTGATCATGACATAGTCAGTATTGTACACTCTGACAGACCCAGGAACTACATAGTAAATGAGATAGAGGTAATCCCTATCTTCTGGAGTATGTTCTATAGAGGAAAACACGTTGAACTAGAACAGACACACACAAAATTACTCTAATTCATTTGAAAGTACAGATTTTTCATATAGCACTCAGTTTGGAAATAGTATTGACTTTAATTACTGGAGAGGAGGATTTAGGGAATGTTTCTTAAAAGCAAACTTTGTGCTTACTTAGGATGATATAGCTCTTCTATTCCATATGGTGATCACTAGCAAAGTGGGAATATTTAAATATAAATAAAATTCGATTAAATAAACGTAAAGAAGTACAGATTCTTAGTTGCAATAGCCAATTCCAGTGCTCATAGCCTCCTTTTGTGAGTGATTGTTGTATTGTACAACACAGATAGGCAATGTTTCCATCATCGCAGAAAGTCCTAATGGGCAGTACTGTTATGTAGGATTTCATTAGCTGGAAAGGGGTTCAAGACAGGAGGAAGGAAACAACTTGAGTCAAAACAAAGATACTCCATAATTTAGAGAGAAACTTATAAATTATCTAAGAGAAATAGGATTTTCAGTATGTTTAGTTGGTGGTGGTACTGGCTGATCATTTGAGTAAAGGATCATAAGAGAGAGGAAGTATATTTTCTGCCTGTTTTCTATTTCCTCCTCTGATTGCTAATAGCCAGCCAGTTATTCAGTAGCTATTCTTATCCCCCACCTCCAGCTCCTTGTTTCCTGCCTGGGTTCCTGGATATGTGAAATAGCTAGTAATCAGAAAGCATAAGAGAGAATAATATTGTGCTTGAATTGCTCTCAAAATAGAAAATTAATGACATAGAATGAACAATTGATAACAAGTTTAAAATTGTGTGCTAAAAAATCACACATAACTGTTGACTGTCATGGCCCAGGAGTCTGCCATTAGCCACACACAGGTCCTTATTCTCTGCCTATGGAGTTTAGTGTTGGTGTTCTAGAGAGTTCTCTTTTCACTCTACACATTTTTATAAGCTCAACTACTTAGTCCTTGATTTCATGTACAATCTATACGCTGATGGCTCTCAAGTCCATATTTTTAGCTCACAGCCTCACTCCTGTGCCTCAGCTCTCTAAATTCAAATACTCAACAACAGACTCCAATCGGCTGTTTCCATGGCATTTTAAACTCATCCCTCCAAGGCTTATAAACTGTGCCCCTTTCTTGGTCCTCAACAGCATCCACTGGGAATAGTCTTTAAAACAGGAGTCAAAGTTTGGGGAGGAATCTTTACTTCTGACCTAATATCCCAGAAGTTACGTTTTTTTGTTTGTCTCCCAGATTGCCCCTTGGGTTTACTTATTTATCTCCTTTCTCTTCTGTATTTTCCTAGTGCTCAACTTCTGTCATCCTTTCCTACCCCTGCCTTGGTCTACCCTCGATTCCCATAAGCCACATTTCACTCTGCTGCTATTGGCATTACCCCCAGATTTTATAATGTCCTTCTGCCATTGCTTAAAGTTCTTCAGTACCTTCTACTACACAAACCCACATGAGTTTTTGTCCAGGTAGAGGGCTAATTTTTGTTTGTCCTTATACATTTCCAGCTGTGTTGTCTGCCCTTTCTCCTTTGTACATTATTATGCAAATATACTTTCTTATTATGGTTCCAGTAATCCATCAATCTTAGTTTGTACTGACATCTTTCCACATATTATTTGCAGAAACACTTTCATCACCACAACTCTAAATCCTTCCCCTGTTTTTCTTTGCTTATTCAGTTTAATGTTGTTTTCTTCCAAAGGAGACTTAACTCAATTTCCTGTCTAAGGAAACGCTGTTCCTCGCATATATCCTTTGAAGTAGGTTGAACTGATACATACACACCCTCATTTAGAACCTATGAATGTTACCTTAATTGGTAAATGGGTCTTTGTATGTGTATTTAGGAATCTTAAGATAATACCATATTGTGAATTATTCAGGTGGACACACATATAATGACACGAGCCTTTATTTAATTTGCTTTTAACATTTTCTTTGATTTATTTTTATTAAGATGGCATGATTTATAATGGAGTTGTTCCAGGCATGCAATGTTCCAACGCTGGTCTCACCACTAGTGTGCCCTCTCCTGCACCAATGTCCCTACGTACCCTCATACCCCCTAACCTAGCTTCGCTGGCAAGTTTATATCAAATTTACATCATATTGCTTGCTCCAGAGTAATATGATGGAGTAGAAAATGAAATTATCAAAAATACACCAATAATAGTCAATTTATGAGAAATGATTGTAACCTATATAAATAAATTCAAGTCATTTAAAACAGTATAATGCCTATTCTTCTTTAAAAAATAATTCTAAGCTCTGCAATAAAATATATTGCATTAAGTTTTACTTTTTGTACTGAGATCTTATTGTGACACTAATCTTTATAAGAGATATTGAGAGAAGAGAAAAAGGTCAATGTGAAAGAGACAGAGATTGTGTGGTGCAAGTACAAGCCCCAAAATGCTAAAGCAGAATTAAAAGACCAGTAAGGATTATTTCCCTTCAGAGGAATTAAGGTTCTGGTGACATCTTAATTTCAGATTTCTGTTTTCCAGAACTCTGATAGAATCCATTTCTGTTGTGATAAGTCACCATATTTGTAGTAATCTTGGACTCTATGGCAACCCAAAGAAACTAATGCCTTGTTTCCTTACTTTTCACATCCATCTTATCAGAGGGGCTACAAAGTGGTCTCTTTCCTTGTTTTCCTTACAGTAAACTTTGTCGGGATGCCACCGGGGTCCCCAACAGTGCCAGAAAGCGAGTTCCCTTCTACCTCCAAAGCCGGCTGGAAATGGATGAAGACTCAGGAATCCAATGCAGTTTTAAAATGCTTTACTTATCACAGGTTCAGGCATACAAATCAGCAATAGGAGAAACCCTGTGCTTAGGGATTCCCAGCTAGAACCCCAGACACATGTAGGCCAAGATGGCGGCCACCACGTGTTAAGCCCTGTAAAAGGGAGACAAAGACAAGACACCCAAGAAGAGTGCAAGTCCCAAAAGAGAGTCCAAAAAAGGAGAGCCAAAAGAGAGAGAGAGAGAGAGAGAGAAAAGAGAGAGAGAGAGATAGAGAGAGATAGAGAGAGAGAGAGAGAGGAAGCAGAGCAGGCTGGTTTTATACCCCTGCAACTCAGACCTCCCACTATTATGGGAAGCAGGAAGGGTCAAATGCCCTTAGGTAATTTCTCCCAGCACCTCACCTGGACTCTATTATATGCTAATGTTTTTAGCCAAGATCTGCCTGGAAATGCCTTTATAGGGTAGAGAAGGGATTTCTGAGATGGCATGTCTCTGTACCAAAGACTAATACTAATGCCAGTTAAATATTTCTCCAAGCCTTCACTAGAGTCTTGTCTACTTCATGGTAGTTTTGTATTTTAGTTGTCTTGGAGTTATCAGGGAGCCATGCTTGCTTACTTGGAGGCAAACAGCATTTCTCTCTGGTCTAATTGCTTAGAGATCCAATGTGGCCAGGCAAATATGCTGGTAAGATGTAGCTAGTCCCACAATGATTGTGGTAGCATAAGAGAATATTTATACCAGCCAGTACAGAATACATGGTCAGATAAACTGCCACATTTAAACTGCAGACGGCAATCCAGGGAAGATGCAGAGGCTTTTAGGTGTCCTGCAACAAAACTTTATAAGCAGAGGTGTATGAGTATGTTTACAATTTTATCTCCAATGCTAACTCCAGTGTCTGGCATCAATTAATCACATACACATTTGTTACAGGAATGAAGGAACATCTGGGAGGATAGGAACAGAATAAGCTTTGTGGGAGATGGAATGGGAATTGGGCAGCATGGATAGGGAGTGATTATTCCCAGCAAGAGGATTATTATAGACGAGGATCCACACTAAGGAAGGTCTGGAGATGAGAGCACATAAACTCTTAAAAAAGCAACCTTAGTGCAGGTTGTGGTTCCTAAAATACATCTGGATGAGTTCTATGGTGACCCATTTTCCCTTCCTCCTGAAGACCAGAACTTCCATAAAAAGGGTCATTGAGCATCTTTGTGTGATGAAAGGTGGCCATAGTTTTCCATGACATCTGCTCTCTCCAGTATGGTTAGAAGGATTTGGGACTTCCAAACAGCCCATTAGAGCATGCAAATCTTATGTTATTTGTATGCCATGGCTCAAAAAGGTGACTGGGAGATACTGATAAAGTTAAGAATCATTAAAATTTCTTGAATGACTAGGACCAGAGAGATAATACAGAAGGTAAGACACTTTCCTTGAACGTGGCAGACATGGGTTTGATCCCTGGCATCCCATATGTTTCTTTGAGCACTGCCAGGCATAATTTCTGAGTGCAAAGTCAGGGAGTAACCCCCGAATCACTCTTTCTGGGTGTGGCTCTCCTTAGAATAAAACTTCCTGGGTTTTATTTTAAGGAAATATGAAACATGAATGGTACTAGCTATGTAACTTGTGCATTTCTGGTTTAAAAGTCATCAAGATTTTAATAAGGCACAGTAGCTACTGAACTGAGCATGGGATCATGTGAGGTGCAGGGTGCTGTGCAAAAACATATACAATCACACCCCCCATAAGTCAACCCAGGCCATGAAAGACAGATTTGCTTAATATAAATATCAAGCTATGTGTTGGCTAGGTCAGGAGTTTGTCAGGTAGAATTAGTAAGAGGCTATTGGAATAATTCAGGAAGGCAGTGGTGAGGAGACCAAGAGAAAAAGGTAGTTTTATGAAAATGTGAAGAGAATACAAAGGTAATAAAATTGCTATGGACAGACAGGTGCAAGCTAAACAAGCCTAAAGGCAAGGCGGACTTTAAAATACAGGGACCTACTGAGAAGGGCAGAGATGCAGAAGTGCCATGTTTAGAGTACCAGCTACATCCACTAAAAAGAATAGGCTTTTTTTTTTTTACAGGACAAACAACTGGGATAAGAACATTAAAGAAGAACACCAACTCTTGAATTGCAAACTCTTATCCCTGGCAACACTCTACCAACAGACTTTCGGGAACAATTTGGAAAAAAATTATAAACATTATCTTTGCAAATGCAAAGATATGATTTATTCTTCTTGGAGATTCATCCACATGTCTACTTAGGATGTGTACTCTTGGTTCACTCCTCACATTAGAGGTCACTTGCATCTTGGCTTGTAAACTTGAACTGTGTATTGCCTCCCCTCTGGAAAGCCCCCGCATTCCTCTGGACATGTTCTTCCCTCTTACTCTCCCCTAACATTTCCCAACTAAACCTATCTTTGCTATTTATCTCTTTCATGAAATTTTTTTTCTGTGAGGACAGATGACCAAGCTAACAGCCTGTCTGGAGTCAAGAACTATCTTGAGAAAATTTCCTCACTCCAGCCTAAGCTTCAGGCGTCCCTGAGGATTTGAATGATGGGAGCTCATCCCTGTGCTGTGTAGGTCAAGTGGGAGTCAGCTGTCTTCTGAAGACTGTGTGGGGAGCTGATAGGATGCAGATATCTATGCTCATTGGTACTTGTAACAAACTTTATTAGTTTTGACCCTCCAGGCACTTCCTTGGGGGGTGACAGACAGAGGGAGGTAAAAGGAACGCAGTAGACTCACTTCTTGAGGCTTTTGTCTCTTCTTCCTACTTCACATACGTTACCTGCAACAAAAAAGATGCCATATGTTCAGAATCATAGACATTTTTAGGATCTCTCCATACTTCTCAGAGCAGGGAAGCAGCAAGAATAACTTCAAGTAATAGGGCACTTCAATGTGTCCTTGATATTGACCCCATCAAAGTAAGACAGGATACCGGTTTGATATGACAATGGCGGAGGAGCTTGCATTTGGTTGATCTGGGTTTGATGCCCTCCAAACCAGATGTGCTCCAAGCACCAGGAGTGGTCCCTGAGTGCAGAGGCAGGAGTAAGTACTGAGCACAGTGCTACTCCCCCACCAAAAAAAAAAAAATCAGACAAGTGTCCAGAGTTCAACAGAGATAACAGTAAACAGGGCATTTCAGTCCTTAAAGGAGTCGTTAACAGTTCTAGGCCTTTCAGGCTTTTGCTTGGTGACTTTCTAACTATAGTGAAGTTGGTGCAAGGAGAAAGTTGAGGGGGCAAGGGACAAGTCTTCAAGCACATCCTAGGGCTTGATGTGTGAGGATGAGGAATGAATAGAGAGGACCCGGAGCTCCAGTGGTGCAATTGGTTAGCGGGACAGAACTTAGGATGATGGAGGTATATTCAGAGGAATGAAGAGGACAGTCCAAAGGGGACAGTCACCAGTCACTGTCCAGCTTCAGTTCTTCCTGGTTGTGTGGGAGCACATGAGCAGAGAGATGGGAACTTTCAGATTTCTGAAGAAAAATCCAAGATTCAGTATTGTAAAAGTATGGAGAGATCCCACGAGTCTGGTTCTGTGCTGTCATTCCCAGTCTATTTTATTTTATGCTCACGGTAACCATGTCAGGTATTTTTTCACAATATATTTATTGCTGAAAAGTGGAGTTGAAAGACCTATAGATTGGTCTCAAATCAAACTCTGAGTCTGAGCTGACTCAAGTCTCATTATTTATACCTCCCAGGGCATTGCTGTTTACATGGGGTCTCTCCTCTTTATCACACACTGACTCTTAGACCTTAATTTGGTGGTGTCTAGAAAGAATATTCTAGCTACTGATTGTTTCCAAATAAAAATTCAACACAAAACTCATAAAAAGGAAAAAACTATCTCTCCCTTACACAACACACACACACACACACATACATAGAGTAAAAAGCAGCAGTGCATTTAACCCTCAACAAACTGAACTCCTAAATAGCATGACTCCTTTTTATTTTTTCCACTTCCATAAGCAAGCCTGCATCCCTTTCCTGCCTCAGAAGAGAAGTTTATGATATTGTGGATAAGGGACTTATGTACAGGGGACTAAGGCAGGAGAGTAATAGGTGGGGCCTTAGTGCCTTCCCGAACACACAAAAATCCCTTGAGTCTGCTCAACAATGGTGACAGGTGTCAGAGCCAAGCCCAAGGCCTGAGGGTCTGCTGGAAAGGCAATTAGGTTGGTGTTCTAGTGGGTCACACTTCATTTCTATCATCCAGTGCTTCCATTTCTCCTTGGTGGGCTTACATCTGGATCTCTCAGCTACCTGACTTTCTTCGTTTAGAAAAAAGAAAAGCTTTGCTCTGTTGGTTTGAAAGTAGCAGGTTGCAGGAACAAATCCTGGAGCTGTGGAATGGGCAATGGAATTGGGTGAGAATGGGGCAGGTCCTAGCTGAGCCAGTCAGAATGACAAAATTCATTGCAAACAGCTCCCTTTGATTCTTTGGAAGGTGGCCAAGCCAGTGGGACTGAGCTTGATGCTCTCAATAACAGCCTTGACAATAACATGATTTGTTTTCTTCCAAAAGCTGAAAATGGCATCTCACTCAGCCTGCAAAGAGGGGCTTCCAAACTTGTGGAATGGGAGAGGCGCATTTCTGCTCCAGAGAAGGAAAGGAGAGCATCGAACAGAGAGAAGAGCCAAAGACCCTATACTTACCCAAAGGAAACATTTGATTTTACTTTGTCTTTTCTTGAATAAGACTTTAGACTATGATGTTCCTCTTTCTGAACCATCAGATTGAAACTGAATCTTGCCTTATTCCCTGGAGCACAACACAGGAATTATTTCTGTAATTCACAGAAGAAACTAAACCCTGAGGCTTCAACCAAGCCTATGGATAGTATTAGGTTTGCAGCCGATAACTATCTATATGGTTTTCTTCTTCTTTATTTTTTCTGACTTCTTTCAGAGAATACAGAAGGTATAAAATAAGACTCACTGTTTTCTCAACAGGGAACACTGAAAGCAAATAAGCGGTAATGTCATTAAGAAAAATAAATAATGGTTGCAGTTAGCTAGCTGTTAATAATGATTATAAGAGATTGCAAAATTGCTTGAGTTACCCAAATGCCAGAGACAGAAATAAGCAAGTGTTCCCATGGTGTCTCCATCAGTGTAAAGCACAGCTTAAGCTCTGCTCTGGCAGAACCAGGATCAAACCATGAGTCATGAAGATGTGCTCTCTGCCCCAGTGAACTGAGGGGCGACAGTAAGTGCAAGGCCCCTGGATCGCACACCTGTCGAAGATAAGCTCAGCCTCTGAGGTGTGCTTGTGCAAATTTATTTTGAAATCAGTGACATGCTTTCAGATTGCTCAACTATGTTCTAAATTCAATGCTCTGGTCAGCAAACCACAGCCCATTTTCCTCGTTAGATCTCTGGAGGATTTGCACAACTTTTATAACACTGCTTCTGAATTAATATATTGACATCCTTGGTCCTTCTAGTAAATTCCAGAAGTTCTGCATCACTCTTCTGTAGAAGGGAGTGACTCTATCTCTTTTGACTCAAATTCTGCCCTATTAAAGGCTCCAGTGGGGACAAGGAGATGTTTGTCAGCTATGGAGGGAGTTGTGATTGGTAGGTGCCTGGGGGACAGGGCAGTGGAGGTGGAAGATCAGAGACCTACGTTTACCTGTAGGAGGAGGCTTGAATTACAGACATGGCGTTTACTAGACTAAGGGTCATAACAGTACCATCTTGATGAGTCCCTCAGCCTGTAGAGACCATTTGAAGCTGTCTCCTGTAAAATGGCAGCAACAGTAATAAGTCAGATTCCCTTACATGTTTTTGGAGAAATGAGGAGACTTAAGAGCAAGCAACTAGTATGGGTTACTGAAGCATTGTTGGTGTTCAGTGTTGAATCCTGCTGTGTTAGAAAAAGATATGGTATAGAAAATGTTAAACATGCAGAAACACACTGAACACAAATTAAATATGCAGCCTGAGAAATAGGTGGGAAAATATTTGGATTTGAAGTAATATGGGGCCAAGCTCTAGAAAACTGCCATGTCCGTCTACAGGGTGTGTGTATTAACAAAGTCAGGCTTTTGGCTTTCTTTATGGTGGGCTGTACTTTGTGCTCAGCTTCTGTTTCTATTGAAAAGAAGGGTCTTAACCTCAGTTCGGTCACAAGAGTGAGGGAGGTGAAAATATGGAAATTTCAGTTAAATCTGAATTTTAAGTGAGTAATTTTAGTATAAGTGTGACTATGAATTATTTGGAAGTACATATACCAAAAAAATATCACCATTGTTTAAGATTGAAATTGAACTTAGTGTCCTATACTGTTTTTTTGGAAACCTTACGTCTGTTACCCAGAACCAAAAGGATGAAGGGCAAAAACTCAGCAATATGCTCCACGGAAAGCTTGGGGAAGAAAGCAGTGGTTCAAGTTATCCAGAAAAAAAATAGCCAAGGCAATATAGATTGACACAAAAAAAATTTATGTTGCCAGATGGTTTCTCTACCCTCCCTTCTCTCACTTCTCCTCTTTGGGCCAGGGATTCCTCACATAAGCCTCAAGTCTCTGGGGAGGTCCATGGGGAACTGCTGATCCAGACTCTGAAGCGAGCCCCAGGACTGAGCTATCTTAGAGAACATCCTTTACTCTGGTAAAGCTGGTCAAATCTCTAGATGGCATCAGATCAATTGAGTGCTTGACTGTGGCCTCCTGATACCCTGAGCAGAATTATTGGCAAGGTATGTATATGACAATTTTAAAAAATTATTTTGGCAGGGGCCGGAGCTATAGCACAGTGGGTTGGGCATTTGCCTTGCACGCCCAGCCGACCTGGGGTTCGACCCCGGCATCCCATATGGTCCACCGAGCCACCGCTCAGAAGTAATTCCTGCATGCAGAGCCAAGAGTAACCCTGAGCATTTGCTGGGTATGACCAAAAAAAAAAAAAAAAATTTATTTTGGCATTACACCTGGCAATGCTCAGGGATTACTCTGGCTTTTCAGTCAGGGATCACTCCTGGGAGGCTCTGGTAACCATATGGGATGCCAGGGGTCAAAATCTGGATTAGCTGCATGCAAACAAATACCCTACCAATATTTAACTATTGTTTGGCCCCTATAGTAAATAATTTGAATTAATTAATTGCATCCATTTAAAAAATGTGTTCCAAATCCAGCAATGCTACAGAGTTCTACTGACTCTGTGCTCAGGGAGTGACACATGACAATGCTTGAGAACCCTATATGATGCCAGGGACCAAAAGGAGTCAGCACATGCAAGGCAAGTGACTTAACCCCTACACTATTTTTCCTGGCCCTAAATGTTTTTTTAAGCTATTGCTAAATTTTACATTTATTCATCAACATTACTAGTATCACTTGATCACTTGAATCCCGTTATTCATCGATTTGCTCAAGCGGGCGCCAATAACATTTCCATTGGACCCTATCATGTGCCAATGTAGCCCAATGGCATCTGGTTGATTCAGGAATATGAAGAGCCTCAAACCGTTCCTTCAGGGTCTTAACAAGGGAAGTCTGACCATCTTGTAGGTGGGCGGCCATGTGATCTTTTGACATCCCGTGGGATCCAGTCGGTAATGGCTCTAGTCCAGAGGTTGTCTCCAAATCATATCACATGTCCAGCCCATCTGATTTTCGATGCCTTGGCAAATGAGACAGCATCCCTGAATCTGGAATAGCGACGGAGGTCAGAACTCTGGATTCCTTCTCTCACTTGAGTGAGGGTGTGATATTCCAAGCATAGCTCTTTCAATTCCTCCCTGGGAGACCCGAATAGCATTCTCATCCTGCTTTCTAAGGCCCAGGTCTCTGAGGCATATGTCAATGCAGGGAGAATGGTGGAGTCAAAGAGATGTGCCCGGGCCGAGTTTCTTTGTCCTTTTAGCTATTTCTTCAATGCCTTTGAAAGCATTCCATGCCGCTCTCTTCCTCCTGCGCAGCTCAGGTTTTAGGTCGTTCATCATATTGATTTCTCGACCTAGGGTACACATAACTGCTGCATTCAGAGATGTTTGTTGCATTGAAAGTGAATGGGGCCTCTGGAACTAGTTCATTTTTCATGAACATGGTTTTCTTTAGATTCAGCTGTAAAAATAGTCTTTCCACATTCTCGGTTAAAGTCAGCCAGCATTTGTGCTGCTTAGCTAATGTTTGGTGTTATTAGAACGATGACATCAGTGAAGCGGAGGTGGATTGTAGTTGCCGGCCATCTATCTTCACTCCCATTCCTTCCCATTCTAATTGTCGCATGATGTTCTCGAGGTGGTGCTGAAGAGTTTTGGTGAAATGGTATCACCCTGTCGAACCCCTCTTTTGACATCAATGATCACTTCTTTGTAGAATGGTGAGATCCTGGTGGTGAATCCAATACAGCTCCCACGAAGGATCTTGATGTATTGGGTTTGAACACCCCTGTTTGGCTAGGGCCGTGATGACTGATTCAGTCTCCACAGAATCAAAGGCTTTCTGTAAATCAATGAACGCGAAGGAGAGCGGCATCTTGTACTCCCTACAATCCTCAATGAGCTTGGTTACTGTGTGGGATATGGTCGATTGTTTTGAATCCTTTCCGGAAGATAGGCTTGCTCGCATGGTTTGTCCTTCATCTAGTGTTCCTGCCAAGTCTGTTCAGGATGACTCTAAGTGTAAACAGCTTTGTAGATGATGGACAACAGGCAGATGAAGGCGATAGTTGCTGATGCCGTAGAATGTCTCCCTTCTTGAAAAGTAGAACTCTCCTGCTGGTTTTCCATTGGGAGGGCACCTTGCATTCGGACAGGTAGCATGTGAAGGGCCGAGCTAGTGTATTGACTGAGTACCCGGCTGACGGATTCTTCAGGTGTTTGGGTCTGACTTTGTCTGGGCCTGGTGCTGTTCCCCTTCTTTACCGACGTAGATGGCATGTCAGATTTCCGAAGGGAGAACATTGGAATGACATATCCGTTACAGTGGTATGTGGCAGGTGGATTTGGCTATCAAAGAGATCTGAGTAGAAGTCATGGATAATCTTCTCCATTGCCTTTCTGGAAGATGAGATAGATCCATCAGGGCATGGAGGGCAGTCATCTTGGTCTTATAGTGACAGGCGAAGGACAGGCGGTTTATGGCAAAGGACAGGCATGCGAATGCTTTTCCTGGCTTCTGCTGCATCTTCCAGTATTTCTGCTCTTCTGTCTTTGAGGTCTTCTTTATCGCTTCTCTTCCATTGCTTAGTAAGCTAGGACGTTGGCATTTGGTCTCCTGAGGGCTGTGCCTTGCCACATTGGCGAATGAGCTTGAGAGTTTCTGAAGACAGGCGTTCTTTGTGTCTTTCACTCTCAGCATTCTTCGCACAATCATGGAGGTGCTGAACCAGTCGGTTGTATTCTTCATCATGTCATGCTCAATGATGGTATCTTCCCCCATGTTGCTGCAATGGTGCCAAAGAGTTCCCAGTTGGGTGGTCGTTCTGGGAGTTCTCTTCTTAAACTTTGTAGCCTTCTTCTCCCCAAAGGACAAGGGAAGTGGAATTTACACAATAAGATGCTGATCTGATCCTGCCTGGAACTTGGGGATGGCAGCAACATCGGTCAGACAAAACGCCATCAATTTGAAGATGAGGGGGTCAATTTCATTGTGGAACTGTCCACCAGGAGATTAGTATGTCCAACGCTTCGCTTCAGCCTTCTGGATCTGTGAGTTCTTATGACTGGTCTTGGTGGACATGATGAACTCAGATAGCTCCTTACCCTGTTCGCTCCTTGTGTCTTGGGTCCCGAGTGGAGTTCTTCAGCAATCTTCTGGGTCCTATCTTGGCAAAAATCACAGACTATGATCTCGTAGAAGAAGCATCTTTTTATAGAACTCCTCCAATTCCATGGGAATTTCAATTTCATCTTCTTTGTATGTGATGTTGGTGCATAGACAATGAAGATAGAAATTGCTGGCAGTGGCCACATTCTCTAAGTGTAACCGCCCTATCCGGGTTTGTTAGCATTCAAATGAATCAATGCCACGCCATGTTCATGTTGACAAGGACACCAACGCCACCGACGCCTTCGGCTGCATGTTCCAAGGAACAATTCTTCTCCAGTGTCAAATACAGCATGATGTTTCTGACGCCTCCTCGCCTCAGTCAGACCAATGATGCTCTACTTGATCTTTTGTGCTTGCACCATCAGATCCTCAATATATGCTTCCGGCGCCAGCATACGTGCATTGAAAGTACAGACAGTC